>PVLD010031279.1:0-15892 GCA_004027595.1 Dinomys branickii | reverse complement strand
CATTCCTAGGTAAATGGATGCACCTTACGACCATACTCTTAAGCAAAATAAATTGGACATGTGTAAACATAAAAAAAAAAAAAAAAAAATCCGTAAATTGAAGAGCTGGTTTTTTGAAAGAATAAACAAAATGACAAATCTTTGGCCGATCTTATCTTAAGTAGAAAAGACCCAAATCAATGCAATTAGACACGGAAAAGGTGAAATCACAATGAACAGCACAGATCCAGAAGATTGCTAATAACTACTTTGCAAACCTGTGCTCCAATAAATTGGAGAGTCCAAAATAAACGGATAGGTTTTTAAATATATGTAAATTATCAAAACGAATCCAAGAGGATATAAAAACCCTGAACAATCCAATAACAGGCAGTGAAATTGAAGCATTAATTTAAAAAAAACTACCGAGAAAAGATCAGGATCTGATGGGTTCATTGCTGAATTGTACAAGAACATCAGGGAAGATCTAATGCTAATACTCCTCAAATTCTTTAATGAAATTGAAAGGGAAGGCGTTCTCCCAAAGTCATTATCGGAAGCTAGCATTACCCTAACTCCAAAACAAGATGAGGATATAACCAAAAAACAGAACTCCAGGCCAACCTCTGTAATGAACATAAATGCAAAAATCCTCAGTCAGGTACTGGTAAATAAAATGCAACAAATCATCAAAAAGATGCAACAAGTAGGCCTCATTCCAAGGATACAAAAATGGTTCAACATATGCAAATCAATAAATGTAATACATCACATAAACAGAAACAAGATGTATTACCAGATATAATACATCACATAAACATAAATCACAGGATTATCTCAATAGATGCACAAAAAAGCTTTTGACAAAATCCAACAACCATTCATAATAGAAATCCTGAAGAAAACAGGTATAAAAGAATCTTATTTCAGTATCAACATGTAATACAACAATCATTGTTAATTTCCTACCACTTTGTCTGTAACTCTATATTGTTTGTATTGTTCTTACCCTATTTTGTAAATGGATGTCTGTTTGTTAATGTTTTCTTACCTTATATTTAAAATTAAAAAAAGAATCTTATTTCAATCTGAGAAAGATCACCCATGACAAACAAATACCCAACATAATATTAAGTGTGGGAAAACAGAAAACTTTCCCTCTAAAATCAAGAACATGACAAAGATGTCCATCACCACTCCTATTCAATAAAGTACTTGAAACATTAGCAAAAGCAATCAAGCAAGAGAAAGAAATAAAAGGCTGTGTATAAGAAAGGAAGAAGTCAAATTATCATTATTTGTAGAGGACATAATCCTCTATATAGATCAAAAATATCCACCAAAAGACTGCTAGAATTAATAACCGAATTCAGCAAGGGAGCAGGATATAAAATCAACACACAAAAATCAGGAGTGTTCATTATTCATCAATAATGAACTCACTGAGAAAAAAATTAGGAAAACAATACTATTAACAATAGAATCAAGAAAAATTAAATACTTAGAAATTAACCTAACCAAGGAAGCGAAAGACCCCTGCCACAAAATCTACACTACTCTGCAAAAGGAGATTGAAGAGGACATCAGAAAGTGAAAAGATCTCCCCCATTCCTGGATAGGTAGAAGCAATACAATCACTATGGCTGTACCTTCAAAATTTATTTAATCCACTTCCAGTCAAAATCCCACAACATTCCTCAAAGAAATAGAGAAAATAATACTAAAATTCATACAGAACCAGAAGAGACCCAGAATAGCAAAAGCAATCCTGGGTAACAAGAACAAAACAGGAGGCCTCACAACCCCAGATCTGGGGTTATATTACAAAGCTACAGTGATAAAAACAGTACATTGCTGGCACCAAAACTGACATGTGGCTCAGTGGGACGGGATAGAGGATGCAGAAACAGCCACAGGCACAGTCAGCTATTTGATCTTTGACCAACAGGCAAACAAATATACACTGGAGGAAAGACAGCCTCTATTAAATGGTTCTGAGAATCTACACGCAGTTGATTGAATCCAGACTCATATATCTCACGACATACTAATCTAAAATCAGAAAGGATCAAATATCTAAATGTGAAAAAGAACACCTAATCTGCTAAAAGATAAAATAGGTAAAACAGTTCAAGACATAGCCATAGGCAAGAACTTTCTGAACAAAACCCTAACAGCACAAGAAATCAACAAATGGCATCATATTAAATTAAAACTGTTTGCACAGAAAAAGAAACAACCAACAAAGTGAAGAGACAATATGCAGAATGGGAAAAAATTTTCCAGTTATCCCTCAGACAGAGGGCCAGTATCTAGAATATATCTAAAATATATGAACAACACAAAAGATTAGATCCTCCCAAAATAAGAGAACAATCAAAACATGGGTAACTGAAATACAGATGTGTTTCAAGTAAAAAGTATAAATGGTCAATAATATATGAAAAAATGCTCAACATCCCTGTTTTAACAACACTAGAGAGGTGCAAATTAAAGCAATGCCAAGAGCCCATCTGACTCCAGAAAGAATGGCTGTCATCAAGACATCAAATAATATAAATGCTAGCCCGACTGTGGTGAAAATGGAGTGCTTGTACAATGTTGGTGGGAATGTGAACCTGTGCAGCCACTGCGGAAATCACTAAGGAGATTCTTCAAAGTAAAAAACCTTGTAAATTTCGTTTGACACAAATATTTCCCTTCTAGTTATCTTCTCCAAAGATTTAAAGACATAATATTACAGGGATATGTATACACTCATGTTCATAGCAGCACAAGATTTGTTTCCTAAATCTTGGAAATGGCCTAAATGTCCGTGAACAGATGAATGGGTAAAGAAAACGCTCCATTTATACACAATGGAGTAATACTCTGCCATAAAGATAAACTTGAATTTTTGTAGGTATCTCTTACATGAGAGACACAAAGAGCGAAATAAAAAACATAACATAAGGCACAGACATAGATTTTATTCAAGTGGGTAGGAGGGCCAGAGGTGGGGGGGGAAAGGGAAGGCAGGGAAGGGATAGAAAGAGTGGAGATGTGTTCTGCACATGGACTGACTCCCCACCAGCAACGTAATTATTACGTACTGCACACACAGACTGACGACAATTAAAAACTGAAAAAGACCCACTGACTAAATGTAGGAGTTTATTTGTGCACTTTTAACGCCATTCCACTAATTCATTCATCTATCGTTATGCACACATCACACTGACTTCAGTACTATAGCTTTGTAGTAAGTTTTGAATTTGGAAATTTTCAAAACTGTTCTTTTTTCTGAACAGCTATTGTATTCTTGGTTCCTTGCATTTCCATATGTATTTTACAAGCAGCTCATCATCTCCTACCAAAGACAGCTCGGATTTGATAGGAACCACATGGAATCTGTTCTTCAGGTTAGGGGTATTGCCCTCTTGACCAAATTAGATATTCCAACCCACCACTATGGGCTACCTATCTGTTTATTTCAATTATTATCTAAATTTTCAACACTCTTTTGTCACTTTTGGTACACAAATCCTGTGCTGCTCTTCTTAAATTTTAAGTACTTTGTTCATTTTGTGCTGTTATAAGAGGAATTTTATTTTTAGATTGCTCATCGCTGCTACAGAGAAGTGCAATTGATTAGTATATATTGATCTTGCATTCTGCAACTTCACTGAACTTACTTATTAGCTTTAGTACTTTTTTTCTTTTGCCTTTGTTAGCATATTCTTTACATAAAATAATACCACTGGGGAGTAAAAGTTTTACATCTTTTCTAATATCAGTGACTATTTCTTTGACTTGTGTGACCTTTCTGAGTAGAAGCTGCAGTGCAATGTTAAACAGAAGGGGTGAGAACCTCCGTCCTCACCTTGTTCGTGATCTTATGATTTTAGGGAAATCTCTTGCTTCTAATACTGTTAGGTGTGAGTTTTTCATGCACGCCTTTTATCATATTCAGAAATTTCTTTTCTATTCCTGTTTTGGAAAACATCCTGGGATACTGAACTTTGTCAAACGTTTTTTCTACATCTATTCAGATGATGTCGTGGTTTTGTTCTTTATCCTATTAATATGGTGTCTTTCATTGATTGATTTGGTTATGTTGACCCAATTCTCCATTACTGGGGTCAACTTCATGTGGTCATGATGCATAACCCTTTCTCTGTACTACTGAATCTGGTTTGCCAACATTTTTTGAGTACTTTTGCATGGATATGCATAAGGGGTATTGCATAGTGTTTTATGGATATGCATAGTGTTCTTTTCGTGTTTGTCAAGTTTTAATATCACAGTAATAGCAGCCTCATAGAATGAGTTGGAAAATGTTCTTTCTTCATCTGTTTCTTGGAGCACTTTGTGAAAGTTTGGTGTTAATTTTCTTCAAAGATTTGTTAGAATTCACTGATGAGATCATCTGGATGCTTAAACTTCTTTGTAAGAGTTCTGATTACTGAATCAGTTTTTACTGGGTGTGGTGGCACATACCTATAATCCCAGCACTGGAAAGGCTTAGCCAAGAGGATCACTGTAAGTTCAAGGCCAGTCTGAACTAGAGAGCAATACCCTGTTTCAAAAAAAATTGTCTTTTAAATGTAGGCTTTTTCAGACTTTATTTCTCTTACAGGCTAAATCTTGTGTTTTAGGAATTTGTCAGTTTTACCTGTCAACCAATTTATTGGTCTATGAATTGTTCCTTTATAGTCTTTTTCTGTAAGGTCAGTGTAAGTCCCCATTTGGCTATTTATTTTTATTCATTTGAGTCATATTGGTCTACAAAGAGGTTTATCTATTTTGTTAGTTTTTTTAAACAACTAAATTTTGGGTTTTATCGATTTTCTTGATAGACTTTTTTATTTCATGTATTTCCTAACATTAATTTTTATTCTCGTCTTATTTCAGATTTGGTTCACTCTTTCTAGTGTCTTCAGGTGGCAGGTTAGGCTACTGACATGGGATGTTCATTTATAGGTCGGAACTTACAATCACACCTTTTCCTGTATTCACCCTCTTTAGCTGTGTTCCGTGAGTCTGGCATGTTGTTTTTGTTTTAACATGCTAATTCGGTATTCATGCATGTATAATGAATAAAGATGTGATTTGTATGACATTTTATCACAAAGAAGGGGGAGGGAATGGAGCTTTATGGAAGAAAATGTGTATTAATTTTTGCTTTGTTTTCTTTCACACCCAGTATTTCTGTTTTCTTGCACATTTACTTTTGGAATTACCTTTCCCTGTATACTTCGTCTCCTCATCTGGATTTAAGTTCCCATCTGTGTCATTTCATTTGAGCCTGAAGGGATTGCACTAGCACTTCTACAGTAGGTTTGCTACAGACAAACTTCGCTTTTATTTGTCTAGACATGTGTTGACTTCTTCTTTTTTAACATATAGTTGCTCTGAATATAGAACTTTTATTAGCAGTTTTTTAATCAGCATCTTCAGGTCATTCTCCTTCTCTCTGGCCTCCAGGGTTTCTGACGAGAATTGCCCATAATCTTGTTCACAATCCCTGGCAAACAGCAAGTTGTTTCTCTTTTGCAGCCGTTCAAGTTCGTCTTTGTTTTGGTTTCTGGAGAAACACGATCTACTCAATGTGGATTTCATTTCCTACCCAGAGTTCACTGCAATTCTTCAGTGTATTAATTAGTGCTGTTCCTCAAATTTGGGGAGATTTATGGGCCATCATTTCTTAAAATATTCTGTCCTTTTCCCTCTCTTCTTTTTCTCTGGAATTTCCATTCTGCATTTACTGAAATACGTGGTGGTGTTCTGCAGATCTCAGAGATTCTTCAGTCCTCATCACTCTTTTCTCTTTCAGGCCCCCAGATTATAAGATCTCAGTTGACTTAGCTTTGAGTTCACTGAGTTTTGAAAAAGTAAATACTGAGTTTTTTCAAGGGATCTCATTGCTTTTATGGAAAGTCATTTTCTCAGAGTTCCATTTTTCACCATTCTGCTGACATTCTGGGTACTTTTTCTATAAAAGGAAGACTCCAGAAAGATTCAGACTGTGGATCACTATTAAGAGACTGGGCAAGGAGAGAAAGGGTGAGTGTGAGATAAGGAATACAAAGTAACTTCATCCCTCGGGGTCCGGACACCTTACTCTCCCCCTTCTTTCTCCATTCCGTCATTTCTCCCACCCTCCCTTCTGTTCCCTGTCACCTTCCTCTCTGATTCCTCCCTACAGAAAGCCAGTCTCTCTACCGCACTGCCTTGCTTGTACATGTGCCTCCACCTTCCTGGACTTTCCTTTACCTTCTCCAATAATAAAACTCTCCTCATTGTTCAAGATCCCATGCAAGTGTTTCCTCCTCTTAGGCTCATTCTCCATCTTCCTCATATAAAAGTATCACCCCCTGCTTTGTTTCTCCATAGCATTTTTCTACAGCTCACTTAAGCAAAAAGTTTTAAAACAGTGTTCCTCAATCTTTTCTGACTTAGAAACGCTCTCCCAGGAGATTGTTGAATGTACAGATTTCGAAGCTCCATGCACAGAAAGACTGATTCAGAGACTCTGGGGTGAAATTCATGAATCTGCAATAAATCAAAACAAAAGATGAATGTAATACAGATGGTACATGGATCACATTTTAAGAAATAGAATTTTCTAGCTGATTCCTTATTAATCTTCCAAGCTAAGAGATGCTTAATAAGTGTTTACTGAATTAAATTAGCAAAACTTTCCCTACATATCAGGCCTTGTACATAGTGTCTTGTGAACATATAGCAACTAAAAAAAATTATGAAAGATAAGAAAAACCTATACCTGTTAAGGTTTAGCTCTAAAATAGCCCCAAGTGTCTCAGGTACTCAGAGGTTTCAGGCAGTGCTTGGCTCGTGGGGAGTGACGCTCATCAGTGCATTGATCTATTGATAAGTCCATAAGGGAATGTGCTGGGAGGAGGTGGGCCTGGTCAGAGAAAGTGGGGTGTGGTTGGAGGAGACGGAGCACTGAGAGCATAATTTTGGAGTTTCTCTCTCCCCATCTTCTCTCCCCACCCTCCCCTCCCTCCCCACCTCTCCTTACCTCTTCTGGCTCTCTGTTTCCTGGCTGCCAGGGGTTGAGCAACTCTCCTTTGCCATGCCGTTCTGCCACTTCTGCCTTGGAGCCAGTACACCACCAACTAAACCCTCCAAAACCGTAAACCAAAAACTAGCTCCTCTGTAAGGTGAGGGTGTCAGGTATGTGTCTTAGGGAAAGGAAAGTAACTAATACTATATATCTATGTTATCCAAACCTTGCTGATAATGAAAATCATCTTGGAAGTACTTTAAAATTGGTGACCATGCTATAGTTAGATAATTCTCTCTGTAGACCCATCTCTGACCTGATGACTAGGATCCCACCTTCACATATGTCACCAACAAATCCAGCAACTGACCTTTCCCAACAAGAGCACTCCAATTTCCTTCTCTTAAGTATTGTCCTTCAAGGATCTGGAATTATTTTTAAGTTGTACACAATGACTACTGAATGCACATAACCCATGGAACACAACTCAGATTTGTCACTGACGCAATTTGGAGGAAGAGCACCCTGGGCTAAAACACAACACCATAAAATTGTCAGAAGTATTTATGTAGCTTTTTAGATGGTTTTAATGGAGTACATGAAATTGTTTCTTCACAGCTGAAAAGTGTGTCACCAATGATTTGTTATATTGGTAAAAAGAAAGAAAATAAGAATTCACTGAATGACATAAAAACATGTGTTTATTTAACAGAATAAAATATGGCTTAATTTTTCTAGACAAATGTTCTCAGTGGCACAGTCTCTGGCTGGCAGACATAAGGTACTGAGTTCAATGCCTCGTACCAAAAAAAAAAAAAAATCCTAATTTCAAATACTCTTTTCATTGTGTTTCTATACCTTCAAAATGACCCACAGTTGCCAACATTTTGAAGTTCTTACTGTGCCTCCTGAGCTATGCCAGAGCTCATAGCTCCTGTGCCTCTGTTCAGGAAGCATAATCACTACTTCATTCATTTAATCCTCTTTTCATCTTGAGAGAAAGTACTGATGCTGCTTTTACATTCACTTTTTACATATATTTGAGGAAAAGTTTGAGAATATGTCAAGAAAAAAAGAAGTAATAACAATATAAAAGAAAATCATCTAGAATCAGTAGATAAAATTTCATTTCCTTGCTAGCTCTAAGATGCGGAATTTATAAGAAACTATTTCAGAAAAATAAGTAAGACTAATGGCTTATCAATATGATGATGAAGCAGTTCTTAATCTCAGCCCAGTGCAGATTCACATATGAGACACTTCCATGACCTCAGACTGATGGAAATGCTTGAGCTGGCCTGAGAACGATGCATAATTCTCCTCTGCCGCTGGCCAAGAATTGCACCTAACACTGTCAAATTTATGTCTTCAACATCCAGTTGAAAATTGCTGTAGAAGAAAAGATAGGAAGGTCTCCTAAGATTCACTATAAGCCTATCGTGGGTCAGGCTCTCCATATGATGCCCAAATTAAATCAAAACTCCTTTACTTTCCAATCACCCCAGCCGTAAGAGCTAAATACCGCTCTGAGTCTAGGGTAATATATTTATCCACAATATGAATCCTAGATAAAATGCAGCACAAGTTTTGGTATTTTTAAGCCCAGAGGTTTTAAGGAATTGAGATTACAAAGGTTCTGTTTTAGGTTAGATTGATTAGGATTTTCTCTGCTGCTTGGAGACCAAACTTATTGATCCAATTTTCATTGCTTTATAATTACCGCAGAAGGCAGACAAAACAAAGTGAGCCGAAATAAAAATATTACACAAACTCAAAGCATCCAGATTTCAAGGTCATTTGTTGTTAGATACTAATTGGAAAGAAAATACACAGGACTTGAACAAAGAAAAAAATCACCTTACCTTATTAAAACATTTTAAAGAAGACCACATAGGGGCAAGATATTAAGCTAGTTTTTTGGTTTAATAGTAGTAGGTGCTTAAAATAAATATATAGTAGATGAACAAAACACCAAAGAAAACTACTTGGGGAATGAGACAAAACTGTTTTAATGGGGTAAATAGAAACCTGTGCTTGTAGCCGACACTGTCAGTGTCCTGCGCTGCTCCCTTACTATCCTGCACGGCCTTGCAGGACCATTTGAGTGCACACAGGTGACTCTCCCCTGGGGCCCTGTGTCTTATTCCCTAAGGATCATCCACACCTGCATGCAGGATGGGGCAGAAATGTGGGGAGGTCAAGAACTACCACAGAAGCAAGTCCTGACCAATGAGGGAGAGGAGTTGGTGTTAAATACGGCAGCTGTTAAAGTATCCCATTCACATGGTGTGTGAGGCACATGTGGTACCTGGCACACATTGGTGGCTCAGTGGTAGAAGGCACTAAAAGATCCAGAGAAACAGACATGCTGGTAGGGATCTCTTCTATGAAGCCAGGTGACCACCAGAGTGTTATATGTTCAGCAACGGTACAAGCAAAGCCATCAGAAATGCACAGGTGCATCCTTAATTGTTTCTGTGGCCTTGTCTCTTCCAGATTTAAAGCTGTGCATCTACCCAAGACAGGAGCTCCTGGAGCATACTGAGGGCCTTTAGATAGACCCTGTGTGGAATATCTGACTGCCAATCACAACTACGACCCTCTTCAGCTGGAAGGAGCCAGATCAGTGTTTGACCCTTGTACCCGATGGCAGTTAGGAGTCTTCAGAGGAGGGGAAACGAGGTAGCTATGTTAGGTAGAAATGTTGTAGGCAGTCAGACAGGGCTGGGCCCTCAAAAGGTCAATGTAAAGGCAACTGGGGCTGGAGGCACCTTCACGGAAGACCAGGCTTCAAGCAACAAACAACTCCTCACCCATGTACTCCCCTGGGGATGGACAGCAGTGACTGATACTCTAAGTAGGCATCAATCGCCTGGGGGTGGGGAAAAAACCTCCTTAACCCGCTCCTTCCAGGAAAGTCCTTGTCCGTCCCATGTGTGCTTGCTGCGTGACTTGTTTCCCCATTTGATCCCCTTTAATCAATGTTACCCTAGCAACTATACTTATTGTCTACTTATTTGCTGACCACAGTTTCGTCCCACCTCACACCCATCCTATGATTCACCATTGGACCAAGTTATAAAGCAACTATACTTGTAATCTTATGGATTGGTTTGTGTTCTGTCCCACCATAAGCCCACCTCACCTCGTGGCTTTGCTCCATAAAACACCCTTGAGAAGCAGGGTTGGTGGGCAACCCACTTCCTGGGCCCCCTTCCGTGCCCCTCAGACAGAAGCTTTCTTTCTCTCATTAAATTATTCCTACTCTTAAAAAGAAAAGAAATGCATGGGTGAGAGGGCACCAGCATTGCTAGGAAGGTCGGGGTGGCTGTCTTCTCTAGGCCAAGGATGAGACGACAAGGCAGACACTCACCGAGTCCAGAGCAGCAGCAGCAGTGAGGATCACGGAGCTCTAAAGCAGCGGAAGGCAGGTGGCAGTGCTCAGCCACCAGAAATCCCAGACAAGGGTGAAGGACGCTGCCTAGAATATAGTACATCAATATACAGGAAAGGCGGATGAGGTGGAGGAGTCACGAAGATTTGCCATCCAGACCCCCACCAGAGAGGCTGCAGAAAGGAGAGCAACTGTCCTCAAAATCTGCTTTGGCCCTTGACCCTTGCTCAGGAATGACGTGGGGCGCCCCCAGCCCAAGACTGAACACCATAGTGGTGCGGCACTGGCCTTTCTGGGTCAGTGTGAGGCAGTCTTTGTCCGCTGTCTCCCTGACACACCAGGTTGTGCTGCTCTCAACCTGAGGCGTGTCCCTCCAGTACTATTGCTCTCCCCCTCCTTTCACGTGGCCCATCTACACTGAGGCTTGGAGGTCCTCCTTGCCCACCCCTGCTCTCTCTCTCCCTTATCTCTCACTGCCATTACCCCTCCCAAACAAATCTCTTGCACTTTAGAATGGCTTTGTTGCTGTTGTGTTGTGTTACGTTTGCAGAAGTGCAGGTCGAACCCAGGCACTGCTGCGTGCTAGACAAGTGGTCTCCTATTGACCTGCATCCCTGACCCCCGACCCCTGACTCTGCTTTGATAGCTGATTTCTACAGGAGCCAGTGGACCTACACTGGCTTGTGCAGTAACTCTTGGACTCCAGACACATGGAAGTAATAATTACAAGGGTTGTGGGGTTATTTGGGCTTTGTTAACTCATCAGAGCCTTAACCAATAAACTTACATCAGCTAACCATCAACCCAGAGGGTGTGTAAGGGACAGAAACCCTCTCCGTCAGCATTTGAAGATTCCAATGTTTGTAGCCAGGAAGGAGACTTGCCGGAAATCAGGTTCAAGATTTGATCACAAGGCTGGCAGGGTTATAAAATGACTGAGGGCCCTGGTAAGGTTTCTTTGGAAAGTGAAGACCTTGACAGAAAGGAAATGGAACCCAAAGATGTGGGGGATTATCAGATGTCTACCGAGGCAGCGGCATGCAGGTGAATGACCTGGCAAGGGCCCAGTCCCAGCAGAATCAGCGTTCTTCCCCTTTCCAGAGAACAGCCTCCTTTGCCTTAGGACTGTGCAAGGGCTTCATCTGAGGCACAGTCCTTGCATGATGAATTCTGATTAGTTTATTAAAGTGATGCTCCCTTGTGAGATTAAAAAAAATCCTCAAAAACTAGGGGTTGGAATATAAATTGATACAACTACTTTGGGAAATCATTAAGATTATTTGTTAAGTTTAAAAATATACAAGATTTTTGCTCCTGAATATACACCAAGATACATATGCACGAAGAGATAAATACAAGATAGTTCATCACAGCAGTATTTGTACTAAAACAAAATTCAATTTTCTACCAACTAGATAATACATAAATAAAATGACAAATATTTATATGATGAATATTGTAGTAAGGTTGTCACAGAACAAGGACGTATATCATAATGTTGTACAAAAGAATGCACACTAAATTATTCTATTTACATAAATAATATAAAGGTGCACTCTATCTGATATGCTAATTGATAACAATACACCAATAGCACCTTAGTCCCTGTCCTTGGAAGAACAAACACAGTGCCTGAGAGGAAGAATGGGTTCTATAGGGTTCTTGAGAGGAACAAAATCAGTAGAAAACACATGTATACTTATGCAAGGGTAGGCTTACAGGATCAGAACAGCACAGTCCACAATGGCTGTCTACAGGATCAGAGGCAGAAGAACCCACAATGACCCTCTGTGTTCTCAAGAGCTGGGAGATCCAGTGGCTGCTCAGCCTGAGGGGAAGCCACAGGAGATGGAAACCACAGAACAAGAGGGATCAGTCCAAGGTGGAAGCTCACTGCGGAGCTGCTGGTGGAAGTCTGCACTGCAAGGCTGAAGAAACTGCAGACTGATAGGCAAAAGCAACGGCAAAGACTAAAGCTCTTCCAAAACCTTCTCCCTTTTATCCCATTCAGGCTACAAGCCTATGGGTGGTGTCAACCACATACAGGGTGGGTCTTTCCCCCTGTTTGCTGGCCTACATGTCAATCATCCACGGCACACCCAAAACTGTGTTGCACTAATCTGCTAGGCACGTGGCAATCCATTCAAGTTGACAGACCGCGATTAAGAGTCAAAAAACAATGGGCCTCTTGAGTGTTTGAGGATATTGTCTCTTTTGCCTGGGTAGTGATTTAGTAAGTCTTCACCTTGGGAAAGTTCATATATACAGTTAAGTGAGCATTTTCTTTAGAAAAAATATTTAACAGAAGTCATGGTGCACCCTCACTATCTTTGATGCACGCAGGAAACAATACGTGGAACAGCACCAACCACTCTGAATTAAAAAGAAACTTGGAAAGGTTAGATATGATGTGAAGAAGGCTTCACAACACCTTAAGCAATTTATTTTGCTTAAGTATTCCTTTTTGTGTATGTAAAATTGAGATACTGAATAAAATTCTCTAAATAAGCCTCCAAGAGCTCCGTTAGTATCAATTTAAAATTCTATGTGATAAAAATGCATAAAGGTGTAATTTAATTGGCAACTTTTTTCTTAATGGTATATAAAATAATGGTGCATTTTATAATAAATGCCTTCTTAGATTAGATAATATGATATTATAAAAGTTATCATTTACAGATCTAATTTATACAACAAAAGGATGGTGAATACAGTGAAATTAAGGAATCAGCACAAGCATGAAGAAATGAGTGAGCAGAGTCCACATAAATATGAACTTTAGTTGATAGTAGCAGCGGATAGTGCTAATCCCACCCACACCTTCTCTTGGGCATCACTCACACATGGAGACAGCTCAGCATAAAATTGAAGCAAACAGAAAGGAGCTTGAGAAGATGAACCGAATGAGCGTTGTGGCAGCTGTAGTGTTGTCTTACTTCCAGACAGCCTAGGGAAATTACACACCCCAAGGCTGCCGATTTGGACCAGTGGTAAGTGATTAATTATAAAAATTCATCAGGTATCTGACTTTCTCGAGCTCCCACTTTGGTTTCCAAGTTATCTGTGTACTCGTGGTATCTCCCCACCAGACCAGAAGCCTGTGAGTCAAGGACAGTCATGAGTCCCTTGCATTCTCTGCAGCGCCCAACAAGTGCTGAAATATAATGGTCTAAAAATACCTCCTGAATCTCCACACTGCGACCTGCAAATTCAAATATTTTTGTCTCCAGCAGATCTTTGCCAGTGTCATCAAGAAGAATAGCAAGAGTTCCTCATTTCAATTCACATTTGTCGATTGCTCTCCTATAAAGTTGAAACCTGTCTTCCCAGCTTAAATGTACTTCTGGGCTTGATGTGCAGTTATAATTCATATTGCACAGGTCTCGGTCTCAACCCTAGTGTAAGATGTGCAGTTGCCCTACTGTCACACGAACCCCCTAGACATCTCCAGGAGGTGGCTCGCCCGTGCTTAGTAACAAATCTGTTCTTGGTGACTGGCACTGGCCTTCTCCTGTCGCCCGGAGGGGCCTGTGGTGGGAGCAACACCGCCCCTACTGGGCACTTCCTTCTTGTCACATGGAGGACATCGGCAGTGTAGTGTGTCCTCTGAGAGAGGAGGCGCATCACCTCCTTATCTCCTTGGGGGTCATACTCTGTGGAGGAACTACTGACGCTAAGCTGCATACGCACTGTCTGAAAAC
This sequence comes from Dinomys branickii, assembly GCA_004027595.1. Classification (NCBI taxonomy): domain Eukaryota; kingdom Metazoa; phylum Chordata; class Mammalia; order Rodentia; family Dinomyidae; genus Dinomys; species Dinomys branickii. The sequence goes on along the minus strand of PVLD010031279.1, from coordinate 1,806 downwards.
ACACAGAAATAGCCCTTGCCTCCTTTACTATGCTTCACTGTCACCGAGGTGTCCATCCTGTGGGGACCGTGAGAGCTGTTACTGGAGATAAATCCAGCAACACACTCAGGAAAATATTGAAAATTGCTTCTCCTGTGGACTTGACAGGGCTTTTGGAAAAAAGTCTCTGGGAACTTTGTAACCAAGACCTTTTTGGGTGTCACTAAACTTTCACCTACATTAGTTGAACCAATGACCTTTAAATACACAACTGGGTGGGGCACTTGTTTTTAAACCAGCAAAATTTCAATTTTGCCAGTCTAGCTTAGTCACCACTGGCCCCTAAACAGAGAGGACTCACTAGCCGTTTTCATGTTCAGTTGGAAGCAGCAGACTGGGCTGCTGCTATTGCCCTTGCTGAGCCACTTGGGAGAGACATCATTCAGTTAGCTTAGGTTCTGCTTCTGTCTTTCAAGTCCACACCTTCTGTGCAAAAGACACTCATTGGACTTACTCCCAGTTTTTTGTCTTTAACCCGAAAGTTATTCTTTAGCAACTAACACATCATTTACTGCTGCATCTGTCTTCTTGCCCGACTCTCCCAGGAGCCTCCTGCAAGCCGTGGCATAGCTGAGCAGGCGTGTCCCGGCGTGGCTAGCGTTAAGGAGTGGGCTGAGTTTATATACAGCTACGCTCCTCTCAGCAGTGAGCTACCAACCCGGTAGAAGAGAATGTGTTAGTTATTTCAATTAGTTGATTTCCTATCAGCTCGTAAAGCTCACAAAAGCCCTCCTAAGACAGAATTTCGTCTTGGAAATGCATTAAAAAGTGAAAGGTGTCACACATGTCAGCATTAAAAGAGGGCTGATAACTGAAGGATTATCCTATGATAATAAAAGTTTCTGCCTCCTTTTGCCAATGCATATTCTTCAGTGAAAGTAATTAATTCTTCCTCTGGACACTGTCATGATGAAGTCATAAAATCTATACTGCACTAGAATGTATGTAATTTTGAAATTGCTCACGCTTACAGTCACTTACTTTGTGAGCTACATAGAGATTTGAATTGAGGCATGCAGCGACTCAGGTGGCTGAGGGCTCCGTGCTAAAGTGACGAAAGTTCTCGAAGGAGGAGTGAAGGTGGTGTCCGCTGAGCAGCGCCCCAGCAGGGAGTGCACTGTCCTTACATGTGTGAGCATTTACTGGTCTCTCTGGGATGACAGCTGATCACAGCATGTTCCAACTGGTTAGAATAGCAAAGAAAATTCTGACAATCTATCTACCAAAGTCACTGAGCCACAAAATTAAGCAAGAATTAAGTAAATATACAAAAATTTATTCAAGATTATTATTAAATTGGATTTTCCTCAAAGTCAAATCAGTTGACACTCTACCCCCCTCTACTGGAAGCTATCGGTATTCAGTAGTTTAAAAATTCCCCTGGGGGGGGGGCGGCGGCGTTACACAATCTTTTGAGAATTCTACCATTCTCCTTTGTAGGAGAAAACTTACCATGATTGTTACCTTAATTCATAATTTCTTCTTGAGTGCTGGAAAAACACTGAATGATTCATTTCTGACTTAACTCTTGAAACTATATTTTTTACATAAGAGATTTAAACACTGATTATACAGGAGTAGACTAATTCACTTTTTTTTCAGTTATTGTACTTGTTCAGCTAAATAATATTTAAGGGCCCATTTGTTTTGACAAATTTCACCTAAGGAACGCTACCAGCTACTTAGATGTTTAATGCAGAAGGCCCCACCCTTCCTCCCAGCCCTCCTCCCCTCTGTCTTCAGTCCCTCCTTTCTGTCCTCCGTCCC
>PVLD010031278.1:0-15890 GCA_004027595.1 Dinomys branickii | reverse complement strand
GCAATCAGACAAGAGAGAGAAATAAAAGGAATAAGGATAGGAAAGGAAGAAGTCAAACTATCACTATTTGCAGATGACATGATACTATACATGGAGGACCCCAAAAACTCCACAAGAAAACTCCTGGAATTAATTGACAAATTCGGCAGCGTAGCCAGATACAAAGTCAACACCCAAAAATCAATAGCATTCCTATACATGAACAACAAGCAGACTGAGAGAGAAATTGAGGAAACCATACCCTTTACAGTAGCAACCAAGGAATTGAAATACTTAGGAATCAATCTAACAAAGAATGTGAAAGTTTTATTCAGTGAAAACTACAGTACTCTGAAAAAGGAGATCGAAAAGGATCTCAATAAATGGAAAAACATACCCTGCTCATGGTTAGGAAGAACTAACATTGTAAAAATGGCCATACTACCAAAACTGTTGTACAGATTCAATGTAATTCCCATTAAACTATCGTTAGCATACCTCACAGATCTAGATAAAATATGCCTCAAATTCATCTGGAACCAGAAGAGACCCAGAATAGCAAAAGCAATCCTGGGCAATAAGGACACGTCAGGTAGAATCACAATCCCTGACCTGAAATTATACTACAAAGCTACTGTAATAAAATCAACCTGGTACTGGCTGAAAAACAGACCTGAGGATCAATGGAACAAACTGGAAGATGCAACCATAACGAAAAACCCACTCAGCTACCTAATATTTGACAAAGGGGTCAACCACACCCACTGGAAAAAAGAAGACCTGTTTAATAAATGGTGCTGGAAAAGCTGGCTTGCCTCTTGCCGAAAACTGAAAATAGACCCCAGTCTATCACCATCCACCAAACTCAGGTCAAAATGGATCACAGACCTCAACATTAAAACAGAAACTCTAAAGCTATTGGAAGAGAAAGTAGGTAAAAATCTTGAAGACATAGGAGTAGGCAGAGAGTTTATGAACAAAAATGAAACTGCAAGGGAAACACTTCAAAGAATCAATAATTGGGACCTCATCCTACTGAAAACTTTTTGTACATCTAAAGAAATCACCAGCAAAGTAAAAAGAAAACCCACAAATTGGGAAAAAAAATCCTAGCCAACTGTCCCTCAGACAAAGGACTCCTATCTAGAACATACAAAGAATTAAAAAACACGTACCTGTCCAAATTCAAAGACCCAATTCAGAAATGGGCATCTGAGATGAATACACACTTCTCAGATAAAGAAATACAAATGGCAAATAAATATATGAGAAAATGTTCCACATCCTTAGTCATTTGAGAAATGCAAATAAAATCAACAACGAGATTTCATCTCACCCCAGTAAGACTGGCCAGTATGAAAAAGTCATCCAATAACAGATGCTGGCAAGGCTGTGGAGAAATAGGGACTCTATTACACTGCTGGTGGGAATGCAGACTGGTGCAACCACTGTGGAGAGCAGTTTGGAGATTTCTCAGCAAACTAGGTCTAGAGGTTCCATTCAAACCAGCTATTCCTCTTCTGGGTATTTTCCCAGAAGATCTGAAAACATCATATCATTCTGATATATGTGCACCCATGTTTATAGCAGCTCAATTTGTAATAGCTAAAATGTGGAGGCAACCCAAGTGTCCATCCACAGAAGACTGGATTAAAAAATTGGGGCATTTTTATATAATGGAATATTATTCAGCTATAAAGAAAGACAGTTTTGGGGACTTTGTAGGCAAATGGTCAAAACTGCAGTCCATACTCATAAGTGAAATAAATCAGCAGTACATGTACAGGCAACGTATTGTATCATTGGTGTGAGAACCTGAGGGTGGGAATATAAACTAAGAGACATGAAGGTAATCTGTTCAAAAACAAATAACAGATAGGACGAAGGAAAGGAGAAAAGAAAAAGGCAAAAATGTATGTATGTATATATGTATATACATATGTTCAGGAGGGCTAACATGGTTCTACTAGTGTATTATATCAATTAACACTAAGGAATAATTGATGACGGGTTATTCGATCAATCTTGTATGTCTGTATGTGTTATCCTGAGCACACACTTCGAAGATATCAATATGCAAAGCAGCAACTATTGTTGGTCTTTATTTTTCTTTTTGTCTTTTGTTTTCTGTTTTTTGTGTTTTTCTGTTGTTGAGATGATTAATTGTTTCACTAATTTCGTATGTCTGTATCTGTGTTCATGTATATACACTTCGAAGATATCAATAGGTAAAGCAACAACCATTGTTGAGTCCCTGTCACCTTGTCTGTAAATCAGCTTTGATTGTACTATTTCTTATGCTAATTTGTGTCTGTTTGTTAATATGTTTTTGTGCTTTTATTTTTTAAAAGAAAAAAAAAGAATACACATTTTTCTCAGCTGCACATGGGACTTTCTCTAAAATAGACCACATTCTTGCCCATAGAGCATACGTACCTAAATGCAAAAGAAGTGAAATTGTCCCATGCATATTATCTGACTACAGTTCAATGAAATGGGAAATTAATGACAAAAGGAACTCCAGAAACTCCATAAACATTTGGAAATTAAACAACAACCTCCTGAACAACCAATGGGTCACAGAAGAAATTAACGAAGAAATTTAAAAATACCTACAAACAAATGAAAATGTAGATACACTTACCAGAATCTGTAGGATGCAATGAAAGCAGTTCTCAGAGGGAAATTTATAGCAGTAAAGCACACAAGGGAAACAGAAAGAGAACAAATAAATAGCCTAATGCTGCACCTCAAACTTTTAGAAAAGGAAGAACAAGTCAAGCCCAAAGCCCAAAGAAGGGAGATTATAAAGATCAGGGCAGAAATTAATGCAACTGGGACAAAGAAAACCTACAAAAAATAAATGAATCAAAGAGTTGGTTCTTTGAAAGAATAAAGAAAATTGATAAAACCCTAGTCAACCTTATCAGTTAAAGAAAGGAACAAACTCAAATTCACGCAATAAGGAATGAAAGGATGAAATCACTACAGATGCTACAGAAATTCAGAAGGTCATTAATTCCTAGTTTGAAAATCTTTTCTCCCATAGGATAGAAAACTTAGAAGAAATGGACAGATTCCTAGATATGTATGAATTACCAAGTTGAGTCAAGAAGATATAAAAATCCTCAACAACCCAGTATCAATTAATGCGATTGAAAACATGATTAAAACTTACCGACAAAGAAAAGCCCAGGCCCTGATGGATTCACAGCAGAATTTTACATGAAATTCAGAGAAGATTTAATATCAACACTCCTGAAAATCTTCAATGAAATTGAAAAAGAAGCAATTGTCCCTAACTCATTTCTGGAGGCAAGTATACTGATACCAAACCCAGAGAAAGACCCAACCAAGAAAGAGAACTACAAACCCATCTCCCTAATGAATATAGATGCAAAGATACCCAATAAAATACTAGCAAATAGAATGAAGCAGATTATCACAACAATCGTACACCACAACCAAGGATTCATTTCAGGAATGCAGGAATGGCTCAATATTTGCAAATCAGTTAATGTTATATAACATCAATACAGCCAAAGACCAAAACCACATGAACACCTCCATCAATGCAAAAAAAGCTTTTGACCAAGTCCAACATGCATTCGTGATTTAAAAAAAAAAACCCTACAGAAAATAGGAACTGATGGTGTTTACCTCAACCTGATCAAAGCCATCTATGACTAACCAACAGCCAACATCATACTAAATGGACAAAAACTGAAAGCTTTTACATTAAAATCTGGAACAAGACAAGGATGTCCACTGTCACCATTCCTGTTCAATGTAGTTCTAGAAACATTAGCCAGAGCAATTAGGCAAGAGAGAGAAATGAAAGAAGTAAGGATAGGAAAGGAAGATGTAAAACTATCACTATTTTCAGATGACATGATGCTTTACATGGAAGACCTCAAAAACTCCACAGGAAGACTTCTTGAATTAATTGACAAATTTAGCAGTATAGCTGGATACATAGTCAACACCCAAAATTCAATAGCATTCCTGTACACAAACAACAAATAGACAGAGAAAAATTAAGGAAACCATACCTTTCACAGTAGCACTCAAAAAATTGAAATATTTAGGAATTAGTCTAATGAAATAAAAGATCTTTTCAATGAAAACTGCATTACTCTGAAAAAAAGAGATCAAATAGGATTTCAATAAATGGGAAAATATTCCTTACTCATGGGTAGGAAGAACCAACACTGTGAAAATGGCCATACTACCAAAAGTGTACAGATTCAATGCAATTCCCATTACCAGTGGTATATCTCACAGATCTAGAAAAAACATTCCTAAAATTGATCTGAAACTAGAAGAGACCCAGAATAGCAAAAGCAATCCTGGGCAGCAAGGACAAGTCATGTGGAATTACAATCCCTGACCTGAAATTATACTACAAAGCTACTATAATAAAATCAATGTGGTACTGGCTAAAAAAGAAACAAGGGGATCAATGGAACATACTGGAAAACACAGACACAACCAGCAAGCACACTCAGCCACCTAATTTTGAGGGCCAAACAAACTCACTGGAAGAATGATAGCCTCTTCAATAAATGGTGCTGGAAAAATTTGTTTGCCACCTGACAAAGACTGAAAACATAACCAAGTCTCTCACCATGTACCAAACTCAAGTCAAAATGGATCACAGATCTCAATATTAAAACAGAAACACTAAATCAATTGGAAGAGAAAGTAGGTAAAAATCTTGAAGACAGGGGTAGGCAAAGAGTTCATGAACAAAAATCAAACTACACAGGAAATACTTCAAGGAATCAACTGGGATCTCATCCTACTGAAAAGTTTCTGCACATCTAAAGAAATCACCAGCAGAGTAAAAAGAAAACCCACAAATTGGGAAAACAATTTTAGCTGACTGTCCCTTGGACAAAGGTCTTCTCTAGAATGTATAAAGAATTAAAAAACATAACCCCCCAAAATTCAAAGATCCAATCCAAAAATGGGCATCAGAGATGAACACACGTCTCAGATAAAGAAATATAAATGGCAAATAAATACATGAAAAATGTTCAACATCACCAGTCATTCAAAAAATGCAAATTAAAACAACACTGAGATTTCACCTCACCCCAGTAAGAATGGCTGTCATTAAGAAATCAGCCAATAACAAATGCTGGCAAGGCTGTGGAGAAATAGAAACTCTTTTCCACTGCTGGTGGGAACGCAGACTGGTGAAAGCACTATGGAAAGTAGTTTGGAGTTTCCTCAGCAAACTAGGTCTAGAGGTTGCATTCAACCCAGGTATTCCCCTTGTGGGTATTTTCCCAGAAAATCTGAAAATATCATATCATAGCAATATATGTGCACCCATGTTCATAGCAGCACAATTTGTAATTGCTTAATTGGGGAAACAACTCAAATGTCCTTTCACTGAGGACTGCATAAAAAAATTGTGGTACTTTTATATAATGGAATATTACTCAGCTATAAAGATAAACTAGAGGCTTTTATAGGTAAATGGTCACAACTAGAGATCATACTCATAAGTGAAATAAATCAGACCTGCCTGTGTAAGCAACATATGGTCTCACTAGTGTAAGAACCTGAAAGACTAGGAGGTATGATAGACATCGTGAAATGAGAGGAAAATGCTCAAAAGTAATGGGTAACTGGGGTGTGGGAAAGGAGAAAGGAAAGAAGGGGAAATTATGTATGTATGTATATACAAGATAACTAACAGTTGTACTACTGTCTTCTATTGCTTTCCTGAAAGGAACGCTTAATGATTACTGGTTTGATCATTATTGCATGTCTCTATTTCTTGTAGTGAGAAACCACTTTGAAGATATCAATATGTAATACAACAACCAGTGGGTTTTTTTTTTTTTCAGTACTGGGGATTGAACTCAGGACCCTGCGCTTGCCAGGCAAGCGCTTATTCCACTGAGCTATATCCCCAGCCCCTCAACCAGTGTTAATTCCCTACCACATTCTGTAACTCTGTATTGTTTGCATTGTTCTTATGCTATTTTGTAAATGGATGTCTGTTAATACATTTTCTTCCTTCATTCCTAAAATAAAATTTTAAAAAATGAAAGAATGGTCAGGTAAGCATAAGGCAGCCAGACACAGGTAAGCATAAGGCAGCACTCCGTGGACTGAGGTAGAAGGATCACAAAATTAAGCTTAGCCCAGGCAATTTAGCAATTTAGCATGAACCTCTCTGTCTTGGTTACTTTTATTTCATTGCTGAGATAAAATACTCAACACCCAAAATTAAGGAAAGAAAGGTTTATCTATCTCACAGTTTGTGGAGATTTCAGTCTACAATAAGCTGGCTCCAAGGCAAGATGGCATAGCACAGGGGCAACACTTCAAGGTGGCAGAAGACAGCAAAAGCAATGGAAGCAAAAAGGGGGAGAAACAAGGCTCTTTTCCCTCCTTATATTGTATATGGGCAATCCACCCACACCCACACCATCTCCATGTCCTCTTCTACAAACTCAGGATGTTTGCAGAGTAACGACCCTGGCCTCCTGCTGAATCACTTAGTTGAACTTTTTAATCTCTCAAATTGACACAGTAAGCAACATCCTAGAGCCCTAAATGCATGTCCTTCTCACCCCAGGATGTAGAACAGTTGAATTACTTAGTTAAGCTTCTAGACTCCTCAGATTGACACAATGTATCAACCATAACACTCTCAAAGTAAAAAGGGCTGAGAATGTAACTCAGTAGGAGGGCCTTGGGTCCAATCCCTAGTACTGCCAAAAAAAAAAAAAAAAAGGTGTGAGACTGTGTGTCTTGAAGTCCATGTGACTGCTCTCCCACCCGTGTAAAATTGTGTTAAACTGGAAGGAAGATGGTGGCATCTGAGGTCATAAATATATCCCTCAGGTCTGCCACTAGGAATCACAGGGAAGCCTTTCATTGCCAGGAGAAAATATTTGGGCCTCATGCTTCTTAAAAATGCGATTGGACATGTCCCCATGGGCAGGCTAAGTCTATCAGGATGCTGAAGGGCTAGTGTGGGGAGATGACAGTCCTTCTCACAGTGTAGGGTTTTAGACACTCCTCCAAGGAGCCACACAGCAGAGGTGATCTGCAGCCAGCTGTCATCAGGCCACTGACACAAATCAACAGATCCTGAATGAAGCAAAGAAACCCCTCATCCTGTGTGGCAGATCCAAAAGTTAAGTCCCAGGGAGGGTGAGCCCCACTTGGGTGGACAGGGCCCATCTTGCCTCAGTCAGGGCTTTATGGGAAGGCCAGCTGTCAAGCGAGGTAAACCCTGACAAGAGACTCAGCCATTTCCCTGTCTCCTAGACTCTATGTGCCCTGGCTCAGCCAGATGGCAAAAGAACCCCATCAATAAACCCAGCCACAACTGTTAGCCACAACTTTTAGCTGTAAGGTCTACTCAGCACTGAGCAATGGAAATACAATGTGAGCCTTGCATAGAATTGTGAACAGCTGGTAACCATAGTAATGCATAAAAATAGACAGGTGAAATGAATTTTGAAGGATTTTATTTAACTGAGCATGTCTCAAATATCAGTATTTTAATATATGATCAATGTAAAAACAGTTTGCCTTCTTTTCTGAATAGAGTCTTTGAGGTACAATTTGCACCTCAGGGACCCCTTAGCCTCAGTGGCCAGTGGCTGCCATATTGGGTAGCACAGGACTAAATGGTAGTAGGCCAAGATTTGACTTGTTCCACAATTGAGGAGCTCTGTCCCAGAGAGGTTCTTCTGGAAAAAGAACTCTGGAGAGCTGCACCCAGAGGCCTGTGGTCCCCACTGCTACTTGTGGCACACTGTAAAAGTGGGGCTGTGGTGAACAGTCCCATAGACTATAGTTTCTTGTCCATGGGTTCTGAACCATGCAGGATATGAACAGAGTTATTTTAGCAGTGTGATTTCCCCACACATGTGTTTTGAGGCATTGTAATTAACTTACTGGCTTACTTTGTAGAATAGAACAGGAAATCTGAGACAATCCTGAGAGTTTTATTTTCATATTTTATTTTGATTTTTTTTTTCTGTACTGGGAATTGAACTCAGGACCTTGCATTTTGCTAGGCAGACATTTGTGCCGCTGAACTATATCCCTACCCCTCACATTTTACTTTGAAAAGCTGATGTCTCTTTGACTTGGAAGGATCATTGAGGACGGGATGTATCCCCTGAGTTTTCTGTGGTGAAAAGCTGCTTGACCGGGGACCCCCTAAGTGGCCTTGATTTCTGTGTCCACACAGGCTGCGCAGTGAAGAGCCAACTGCACCACAAGGGGGCGCTCGCCCCCCACTCAGGGCTTGTCCTTTGTTTGCAGGGATGGAGGAAGTGAGGCGGCCACTTTCTGTTCTTTCAAAGCAATCCGAGTCAGCTACCAACACAACTCTATTGTATTTTCTGTGGAATGTTTCTTGTTAGCAACCCCGTGCTCTCTGGGAAAATTATAAGGGTTCTTCAGAGGCTCCTTGGATTTCAGCTCTCAGTCACCCCCATTTTACCCCACCTGGTCACACCATTGAAATGTTCTTTCAGACTCTGCACCCCAAATGATCGTGAGCTTGTTGCACTTGTAAAATGACAAATTAATACCAGATGCCTCTTGTTGGGTAACCCATTTAAAACTTGGTCCCCAGGATTCCTGTGGGTTGTGAGGGGCATTGGAGGCTCCAGAGGGCACTCATGTATTTCCTCTGGCACTTCAGCTACAATCCTTTGTTGCATACACAGATGCTAATCAAGAAATATGGTCAGTGTTTAAATAAAGTTTGTTATAATAAAAGACATATTGCTATTATTCCCCTGCACAATGCTCCCCTTGATTTTGAACACACTTCAGCGTTCTTGCTGCTCTCTGAAGTAGGTAGGGAAGTTCTGTGTCCTGCTATCAAGTGGCACCCACTGGAAAAGCAGGCTGTGTCCTGAGTGGCACGAAAACTGGATAAGTGTGTTCAAAGCAAAGGGAAGTATTTTGAGTGGAATTAATGGCAATGTGTCTTTTACGGGTAGGTGGTATAGGGAGAGGAGAAAGGTGAGTGGACAAAGATCTGGAGCAACTCGCTGCATGCATGATGATCACACTTGCTGAGATGAGGAGGAAATCGGAGTGGAAACGAGCCCAGGGAAAGCAGGCTTCTACTTGTGGCCTCAGATGCTTGTGCAGTAATGGGACAAGCAGCATATGAGCCAAGAGCTCTGCAGACCTGTCTTAAACACATGTGGAGATGAGGACATCATCAGTATAAATTTAGTCCACAGAAAGCGATAAGAGCCCAGATTTAGAAGCATGCAGTTTTATGGTGTCCTTGGCAAGACCAGTTTTATACTCAGCCAGTGTTTTCACCAAGTAAAGAGAATGCACAGATAAGCATAAGGCCGTCAGACACACCTGTGACCTCAGCACTCAGGGCACTGAGGAAGAAAGGTTACAAATTTAAACCCTCATGCCATGTGGCCACAATCCTTTCAGAAGCCACCCTCTGTCCACTACATTCAGAGCCACATAGGACCCCATCCTTCCCCAGCTATTGCTGATCTTGTGGGAGGTAGACATTGAGCTCCAAAACAGCCGGTCCATTCATTGCACACAACCTGCAACCTATTGCTTATAATTCACCAAGGAGTTGGTCATTGGCCTCTCTTGTTGAACAAATACATGAAGGGTTGGCCATATAACAGGGCGGTGCTCAGGACTCTGAGGGTGTTAGTCCTGCTGCCCTGTGTCCTCAGTTATCTGTGGTTGTGGACCGCCCCCTTGGCCTCACCACCTTTTGAACTGGATACCGTGTTAGCAGAATGGTTTGTCTGACCACCAGGGACCTGCACATGGGGGCAGGTAGGCAGTGCTGGAACCCAGTTGGTGGAGACAGCAGGGTGGTGTTTGGTTGAGAAGACAGAAACCTGTCCTCTTTCTTGCCCCTCTGCTCAGCTCCCCACCCACAGGTCACTTTGTGATAAAAATCTAAGGATTTTCTGGTAAAACCTTGAGAATAAAAAAGTGGGGTCTAGGGCTGGGGATTTATGAGGTGTGATAAAAATATGGTACATGCTTAAAATGTTTTAAAATTATTATAGTAAAAGACACATTGCCATTAATCCTCTCAAAATGCTCACCTTCACTTCAAACACCCTTATCCCACTTTTCTTGCCACTTTCTGAAGCAGTTCTGCAAGTCCTCTTTGGGACTTTTTGTGGCTGCCTCAATGTTCTGAATCAAAATCAAAAGATTTATGTCACATAAAAACAGTATGATATGTCCTCATGTACTTTATTCACTGGATCTGGCTCTTTCCCCGTGTCAAAATGATCATGAAAGGTGAATGTTTTGAATCCATTTAGGACACTGAGGCAGCCCTGATGGCACAACTAAACACGCAAAAGGAGCTTTCAGAGCCGCTCCAGACAGCGATGCGGGCGAAGGGATAAGCTGATCTATCCAAGAGGCAACTAGTTGGAGGAAGATCAATGGTAATGTGTCTTTTACTGTAATCATTTTTTAGGGTTTTTAGGTTTCAATATTCATCGTAGTTGTTCACCACACCTCATAGCTCAGTGATAGAGAACTTGCCTCCTGTGCATGAAGCCCTGGGCCTTCTACACTGAGAAGCCCCAGAACTGCCAAAATAAGAAGAAAGAAAAAAACAGGACGGAGGTGCCCGAGCACCACCCTCGGCAGCTTTAATCTATGAGCGGTAGCGCGGCAGCCCTCATGAGCCTGAGGCTGCTCCACACCTCTGTGCTGCTCCTTCCAGGGCTTTGTGCTGAGGCTGTGTCAGGTGCATTCCTGGAGGGAGGCGGCCTGAATACGGTCTCTCTCAAGCACTAACAGGATCTTTTCCCCATTTACAGGGCCATGAATCCCTTTAATGTTTTGCCAAATTACTCTCCAGGTGCTCATTAAAGCTAATCAGCTGATTAAATAATATAAAATGGGGAGAAATGAGATCAGCAATAAAATTATATACATATAGGCTGCTCTGTGCATTGTCACAATTAAAAGTTGTTCTGCACTCTTCAGATGTACACGTGAGCTCTGGGGCAGAGGACACCCCAGCTCAGAAAGCAATCGTACACTTGAAATCACTCAGGACCCACTTGCAGTGGGGAAAAGCAGCACAAGGTGGGTAAGCAGCAAGGGCAGGAAAGTCAGTGGGTTTTGCTTTCTGGCACTGTGGCAGGAAGTGCCAAATAAACACCCCCCCGCCCCTGGCACCTGTGATTTAGGGCACTGGAGGACAATGCACATTTCTGCACAGGGAGGAGCTGGCCAGGGAAGGAGCTGGAGACCGTCACCTCATAGTCATGGCTCTACTTCCACATGCACAAGGAGCCAGACTTCACTGGGCCTCGATGCTTCAGACCTGGTTGAGCTTCAGGGGATGAGGGCCCCAGGGATACAGGGCTGAGGGGTTAGAGGGAGGGACTTAGCTCCTCCTGGGTCGGCAACCCTGCCCAGTGCGCCTCTATCCTGAGCATTGCTGGCAGATCCTGCCACATGGCTCTGGCTGGCCCCATTTTGGCCTGATGCTACCAGATACTGTACTGACTGAGAGGTGGAAAGACTCACAGTGTCTCTCAGTTACTCCATGGCCAGTTTAGTCCTGATCTTTGACAAAGAGGCCAAAAACATATGTTGGAGAAAAGATAGTCTCTTTAAAAAATGGTGATGGGAAAATTGATGATCCACATGCAGAAGATTCAGTCTAGATTCATATCTCTCATCTAGATTCATATCTCTCACAATGTAGTAAATTAAAATCAAGATGGTTCAAAGATACAAATGTTAAAATAGAAAAACTTAACCTGCTGAAAGATAAAATAGGTAAATCTCTTGAAAACAGGCATAGGCAAAGACTTTCTGAAGAAACTGCAAAAGAACTAACATCAAGAATCAACAAATAGAGGGCTGGGGATATAGCTCAGTGGAATAAGTGCCTGCCTAGCAAGCACAGGGTCCTGAGTTCAATCCCCAGTACCGCCAAAAGAAAAAAGAATCAACAAATGGGATTATATCAAATTGAAAAGCTTATATACAACAAAGAAAACAACCAATAGAGTGAAGACACAACCTACAGAGTAGGAATATTTTTTCAAAAGCCACTCCTCAGACAGAGGACTGATATCTAATACTGCATACAGAGAACTTGAAAAATTAGACCCCCTAAAAAATAAAAGACTCATTCAAAATGGGTAACAAAATGAAAAGATACTTCTTAGAAGTGCTAATGATTGATAAATACATGGAAAACATATTCAGTATTGCTTAACGATTGCCATCATCAAGAAGCCAAATAAGAACAAATGCTGGGGAAAATGATGGGGAAAAGGCACATTGCTCCGTTGCTGGTGGGGATATAAACTAGTACAACACTGTGGAAATCAATATGGAGATTCCTCAGAAAACTAAAACTAGAAATTCCATTTGACGCAGCTATTCCCCTACTAGGAATCTTCCCAAAAGAGTTAAATACCATATTACAGTGATACATGCATACCTATGTTTATAGCAGCATACCTCATAATAGCTAAATCTTGAATGCATTCTATATGTCAATCACAGATGAATGGATAAAGAAAATGTAGCACTTATACACATTGGAGTACTACTTTGCTATAAGGGAAATGTGAGTCATTTGTAGGGAAACGGATGAGCCTTAATTAAAAGCATAATGTCAAGTAAAATAAAGCAGACACAGAAGCTTATGTATCACATGGTTTTTCTTATATGAAAAATTCAAAGTATAAATAAAGAGCAAAATAAAAGATAGATAAAAAGAAAAACAGGAAGATAAATCTTTTGCAAATGGGAAGGCAACCACAGGATAGAGGGTTGAGAAAGGGGGCAAGGAAAGGGATGTAACATGAATTAAAGGTGTAACATACAGGTACCAACTATCAGCAATGAATATGGTGTACAGTGATCTCTTTGACACCCTACTTTCAATTCTTTTTGTATATTCCCAGAAATGGAATTGCTGAATCATGTTATAATTTTATGTCTGAAATGTTGAGGAAATGCCATATTGTTTTCTATAGCAGCTGCACCATCTTACATCCTCGCCAGCAGTGAACAAAGGTTCCAGTGCCTCCACAACCTTACCAACCCTTGTTATTTTCTGATTTTTTTTACTGCCCAATCTCTTCCATCCACAGACACCTGGCATTGATGTGAGTGCTTTGGGGTGCAGGTGGTTGGGCCTGGCTCACTCGAAGAGAGGTGACACCTGACCCGATCATTTAACTTGGACCCACCACTATTCACATTCCCTGCTGCCAGGCCACATTCATGGCTGAGGATGTGTGCTCCACGGTGGGAGGCAGCTGCCCCTTTAAATGGATAGTCATCCCCACAGGGCTCTATGACCCTGAGGCTTCCTACTGGGACTGCATGGTCTACAGCCTCAGCTCACCTGAATCAAGGCCACAAATTAAAAAAGATTACAGATGGGGTGCTGGTGTCCTAGTGGGTGATGCAGGTGGGGTATGTGTCTTGGGTACTCTGTTCAAAACTGAGATGTGACACTGACCTCTCCCAGGTGCCGATGGACAATCTCCTCAGGATGAGCTTGCTGTGCTCCACCCGAGGAATGAGGCCTGCTCTATGCTTGCACATCAGCCCTGTGCCTGTCAAATGGCTCAGGCACCAGGGCCAAAGCGAGGGCCGGAGTGCCTTCGTCCCAGGTCATAGGGAGGATGGCAAAGTCTGGAGGGCTGAGTTGAGCAGCAGCAGTGGCCACTGCCATCCCCGCTGCCGCCTCCCTTCTTCAGGACCCAGGGGCCACCCTCCTCCAGCTTGGCACAGAGAGCCACCCTTGCAGCAGCTCGTGGCTTTAGTGTGTCCCTTGGCCTCTCTGGAAACTGGGAGACAGAACCCACTTGCTGGACCTTTGGAAAGAGTGTAAGGAAATCATCCATACAAAATGTGATCAAGCAATACTGTGAATGTTTTTAAAAACATAATACAATAAAAGACACATGGTCATTAATCCCCCTCAACATACTCTCACTTGCTTTGAACACACTTATCCCAGGATTCTTGCCACTTTCTGAAACAGTTCTGGAAGTCTTCTTTGTGAGTGTCATTTGTTGCACTGTTAAGGCTGCCTTGATGTGCTCAGCCATTTCAAAATGTTTACTTATGGTCATTTTGCCTTTGTCCCTGCAGACCCTCCCACTGTAGACCTGGGACCTTGCCCTGTAGACCTTCCCATCATAGATATAGGTCATGCCCCTGTACGTTCTCCTACTGCAGACCCTCCCACTGTAGACCTGGGCATTTTGTCTTCATTGAATTTTCAGTGTAGACCTGGGCCCTGTACCCACTGACCCTCCCACTACAAATCTGGCTGTGACTCTGAAGACCCTTCCCATGTATACCTGGGCCCCATCTCTGTAGATTTCCTACTGTAGTCCTGGGCCCTGGCCTCTTGTCCCTCCCTGAATATCTTGTGCTTTAGTTCCAGAGCAGCAGCATAAACTCTTCTGGAGGAGAACTGAGGACATTGTCCCATGTGGGAGGTCTTTGTCTCATCATGGGCTCCATTCCCCAGGCTGTGCCTCCTGGAAAAGGCATCTCTAAAGTCTGGTTCAATAGTGGAGATTCTGATTCATTGGCACTGAGCTGCAGTGAGATTTCTAAAAACAGCATTTCCGAGCACTGACTCAGTGGCAAGCAGAGTCTCTTGGTTCTGTTCACCCTCACTGAGTAGGAAGGAATGACTCATCTCTCCCTGCACTGGGCTTGGAAAGGTCCCTTGGCACCAACCCTGTGGCCTGACGGCAGGCTGGGGCTGTTCCCACCCCTCGTGGAGAAAACAAAGCCTACCGTTTGCTGATGTGGACAGACATGCCTATATCCACATGGCGGGGGCAGGGGGACTCACTCACTTTTCCCGGAGGGAAAGAGCCATGGTAGGGGATATGAGGCCAGGGGCTTCTGAGCAGGTAGGCCAGCAGTCACTGGCAAAGGATCCTCTCTCATCCATCAGTCTATGAAGATTTCTTTGCTAATAGAGGGAGTCTTTCTGTGACAATTCTACTTAGAAGGTACCACCTTAGATCAAATTGTCAGGCCAAAGTCCTCAACCCCCCAGCACACACTTAGTTTCTCACATTCCTTACTCTCTGTCCTTCCCACCAGAACAGCCTCCAGATGACAAATCCTTGAGTCTCCCTCCCTAGAAGGTCTCAGTAAGCTGAAACCCCCACACTCTTCAGGCTTCAGTGTGCAGATCTTGCCCTGAGAAACCCTTGGGCCCCAAAAGCTGTAGAGCACGGCTACATATCTCCCTGTTCTTGTCACCTGCTGTTTATATTTGCTGTCCAGTCCAGGGCTGGCCAAGGGAACCAGAGAAGCATTTGTCTTGGCAACTATATGTGGTGTGACTAAAATTGGGGATCCCCTACCAAACTCAGTTTCAGGTTCTCGTTTGAGTGCTGATAATTTGAGGAGCATTCCCAGGAACATCCAGAGCCATGGGATAGGGAAAGGGCCCTGTCCTGCAGTGTGACCATATGGGGAACTAGTGACTGGGTCTACAAGGCCCCCCTGGGACCATGAAAATGACCTCTCAAACGGTTCCCCAAAGAGCTTTTATCCCCCCCTCCCTTAGTGGAGGCATCTCCTGAAAGAGCTCCCTCCTGTGGCCAGGAAAGCCCCAGGACAGAAGTGGCCAGATAGGTTAAACTGGGGCAGAGTGAGACAAAGTGTCCAAGTGCATACTCTGACCACCTTGACAGCCCCAGGACAGGCCTTGCAATGTCTTTACCCCATCCTGGCATTAAGAAGAAAGTGTATCGAAGATAACAATATGTAAAGCAGCAACAAGCGGTGTTTTTTTTTCTGTTGTTGTTGTTGTTGATGTTGTTGCTGTTGTTGATGTATGCCTGTTTTCTTTCTTGTCTTTGGATTTTTGGTTCTTGTGTTTT
>PVLD010031277.1:0-15888 GCA_004027595.1 Dinomys branickii | reverse complement strand
TGTTTTTCTATTGTTGAGAGGATTAATTGTCTGACTAAATTTGCATGTCTGTATATGGGGTTTATATATTTACACTTCGAAGATATCAATGGATAAAGCAATAACCACTGTTGAGACCATATCACCTTGTCTATAGATTAGTTGTGATTGTACTATTTTTTATGCTAATTGGTGTCTGTTTGTCAATATGTTTTTGTACTTTTATTTAAAAAAAAAAAAAAAAGAGGCCAAGGAGAAATAAAACGTCATAGAAAATCAGCAAGTTAATTAATTTTTATACATAAGCCAGTCATGGTGGCGCACACTTGTAACCCCAGCGCTCAGGAGTCTGAGGCAGGAGGATCCTTGCGAGTTCGAGACCAGCCTGGGCTACAAAGTGAGCTCAAGGCCAGCCTGAACTGCACTGTGAGACCCTGTCTCAAAAAGACAAAAACAAACAGGCAAAAAAATAACAATTTTTGTACATTTTTTGTTTATTGGCTACTCTTTTTTATGAATAGTTAATTATTGTATTTTCCCTGCTTTCTTACTCATTTTCATTTTGGAAAATTTTAAATGTGTAGAAAAGCTGAACCAACAGTTTGGTGAGTAGCAACTACTCCTGCTAGATTCCATAATAAACATTTTGCTCCATTTGTCTCTCCCTCTTATTTTTCTGTCATATTTGTGTGACTGTTTTTATGTAAGCCATACACTTCATTGCATAACAGGTAAATCCTAAAAGTAGGGCAGTCAATATAGCCCAAATACCATTATCACAACTAAGAAATTTAATATCAACATAATATTATGTAAGCACCCAAGGGCTGGAGGTGTAGGTTAATGATAGAGCACTTGCCCAGCATGTGTAAGGCTATAGGTTTAAGGCTTAGTACCAAAAAAAAATTATCAGCAATCATTCTATTTAGCTGGCATATGCACATGCCTATTACCCCACAGCTCAGGAGAATGAGGCAGGAAGATCACCACCAGTTCAAGGTCAGCCTGGGTTATGTAGTGAGTTCAAGGCCAACCTGCACTGCATAGTGAGATGCTATCTCAAAAAACAAAACAAAGCCAGGCATGGTGGTGCACACCTGTAATCCTAGGACTCAGGAGGCTGAGGCAGGAGGATTGCTGTGAGTTCAAGGCCAGCCTGGGCCACATAGTGAATTCAAAGCCAGCTTGCACTAATAGTGAGACCCTGTCTTCAAAAAAAAAAAAAAAGTTTGTGTGAGAAATGGACATTTAAATGTGTCATTTGTGCTACAGAAAGCACTAGATTTTTGTCAGCTTTGGACATGGAGCATTTCAAGTGAGTGTGAGATGACTGAAATAATTTCAGTCATGCTATGGGATTATTTCAGAAATTGCCTATAGTGGAGACAATCCTATTTTTAAAAATTTGTAACTTATGTACAAGAGAAGTTTATAAAAACAAAAACCAAACCAACAAACAAAAAACAATTTGTTGAAGCCACAGGAAGAGATTGTTTATTTTCTGGGTTACTTTACATAATACAGCTAGAAATTCTGGCCTTGAATGCAATGGAAATGGTTCCTCTTTCCTTATCAGCAGGACTTTCACACCTTTGTCACTGGGCCAAGAAATCTATTGCAGTTTATTTCTGTAGAATGTGTTACTTTCCTCATTACTTTTGCTCGGTGGTCACTTTTTGCGGTATTGTGAAGTTTTTTCCCCTCCAAACATAGTAAGTTAGTGCCTTTTTATTTATTTATTTTTTGGTCTTTTTGAGACAGGGTCTTACTATGTAGTTCGGCTGGCCTTGAGCTCACTTTGTAGTCTCGAACTTGCAACAATCCTCCTGCCTCAGCCAGTGCAGGGATTATAGGCGTGCGCCACCATGCCCAGCAGTCAGTACCTTTTTAACTTTAGCCTTTAAAAAAAAACCAAACATATAATGTTTACTATAAACATTTTCAAACCAGAAATGTATAAAATGGAGAATTAAATAATTGTATCATTTTCACTCTCTGTTCTGAGATTGCTACTCTTCAGTTTGGTGTACATTCTCCCAATATCTTAATTTTTATTTTGAAAACGTTAGCATTTTAATTGTGCAGTGTTTGAATATGTGAAGGAATGTGTGTAAAATGCATGCGTGCTGGAGTCGGAGCTGGCACTCGGGAGCACAGCGCCCGACATTTGTCCTGTTTAGTCATTAATGCACTCTAAACTTCTCCTTAGACTCACACTGCTTAAGTGACGGGACCGTCTCCCCTCTGAGACTGAACTGCAGAAATAGTGGCGTAACTGTTGGTTTCTTAGTCACTCTCTAATGTGTTTAGATAGTGACAGAGTAATACTTTGCTGTTTGCTTTTGAGAGATCTCATCAACTCGGATTTTTAGATAAAGACAATTTGGTTTTTCAGTAGGTATAGGCGGGGAGAGTGTAATTTGCTGTATTTGCAGAAGATGGCATCCTTTTTCTTTGGTTTGGAAATTGCTCCAGAGTTTTTAGACACCTAGGATGCTTTCATAAATAATACTAAACTCATGTTCAGGCAACTACTATATAAAGCTGGCAGTAATTAAATATATATTCACTGTATTGTAAGGTAATTTATAAGCATTAGGATGCTCTTGACTTTACTTAATAGATGTGAGAGCCTTTCTTTAGCAGTTGTAAGACAGGACAACTGTCATACT
Source organism: Dinomys branickii (assembly GCA_004027595.1). Classification (NCBI taxonomy): domain Eukaryota; kingdom Metazoa; phylum Chordata; class Mammalia; order Rodentia; family Dinomyidae; genus Dinomys; species Dinomys branickii. Next base: position 13,237 of record PVLD010031277.1, on the reverse strand, counting down.
TTTTCTTCATTTCTCTTGTGAGCCTTTCAGACTCCAGACCAGTGTTACAGAAAACAAGCCCAGAGCCCCTGACTTCAAAGCCCTTATCTGTTGCATGTTTTGTTTCCTCTTCCTCGAGCCTTCTAGTGAGCTGATAGAGGAGGCCATGTATTTGCAGGGGCAAAGGAGGAATTAGTGAGAGGATGCATAAAGAATCAGAAGACCTGGGTCATAACCTAGACACAGGTCAAAAGAGGACAAATATGCAGGAACTGAAAGATTATTTGAGTGTTATTTATTATTATCCTTGCAGGTACATAGTAATAATCTGAGAATTAAGAGAGAAGTCCTAAAGTGATGGAGTAACAGATGGTTAAGAATGGCATAAAGTTGGTTCAAGAATACTTCCCAGTGGCCGGATGTGGTGGTATATACCTGTGATCCCAGCACTTGGGAGGCTGAGGCAGGAGGATTGCTATGAGTTTGAGGCCAGCCTTGGCGGCCAAGTGAGTTCAGGGCCAGTCTAAACTACACAGTGAGACCCTGTCTCAAAAAAAAAAAAAAAAAATGAAAAAGAATGCTTTTGAGAGAGGTGAATTTAGAAATGACTTTTGAAAGAATTATTTGAAATATGTTGACTGCAAGATTTTTCATAGTAGGATAAATGAAAAGTGAGAGGAAAGGATTTGAAAGTGTATTACAGCTTGGAGGCAGTAGAGTGACATCATAGCTGTGCTTACTGATTTGCTGAAGGATTTAGTCTCCCCCCACTCCCACCCCCAAGAGTCAAGATGTACAAGATGTTCCTGGCTCCTATGGGGGATTTATCCCTGTGGCAGCCTTTTCTCCTCTTCCTTCAGATGTCTAATGTCCTGTTCAGCATCTGTTACCTTTTGCCTCTGAAATCCATTATTGGATTGGAAGTTTTGTGCCACTTAAATTTTTGGTGGTTAAAATATAATTGCTATAACTGAAGACCTGTTTCTGTGAGCTCAGCAAACAACAGAGCAAGCCTTCTGTCACTGATGACTTACATTTACTGTGGGCCACATTCTGGAGGAAAGCAAGGTTGCCTGGCCAGATGGCCTTCACCCTATAGAGTCTTCATTTTATTTTATTTTTTGGGTTTTTTGGAGATAGGCTCTCACTGTGTAGTCCAGGCTGGCCTTGAACTTGAGGCAATCCTCCTGCATTACTATGTAGATTCTTACATTTCATCAGTTACCTCTATTTTCCATTTCTCATTACTAAAATTCCAGAAGGCAAAGGTATAGAACTCATCGTCTTCCTATGCCACCTGGTACGACTTTGCCACACCGCTGATGCCCCTCCCGGCCTTGTAGGGCACTAGTTGAACGCAGCTAGGCCCCTCGCTCATACTGCCCCGAGCGAGTTCCTGGACGTTTGCCATTGTTAGCTGAGCCTCCTGTTCCGGCTCCTGCATTAAAACTTCCTAATCACGCTGGTGTTCTCTAGGTGATAGAAGCTATTATTTTTCAGTTTTTACTGTTATTAATCATGAAAAAATTACACAACCGCTACAGTCTGTCGCTATAACATCCTTGCTTCTTTCACTTCTTGCAGCACCAATGTTGAACTTTGCATTCTCTCTTTATTCAGCCACTGCATTCCTTTTGCTGTTTCCTAGGCCATGTCTTGGAAGTATACGTTTGAGTTTGTTTTTCTTTGCACAGTCCAAGGAATCACACGTCAGGCCACAGCCAGTTGTTTTGCCACCACCAAAATGGGCTCTGAATCCAAATACAAAGGTAACATGGAGTGTAGTGTCACATTTTTACAAGTTATTTCCAAATGTATGTCTTAGGTACTATTGCTTTCCTGGGGTTAAGAACATGGATGACCACTTTTTCCTTTGAAGTGGTTAATGGTCATGAACTTTCTGGTCTGTACAGTTAGTCATTCATGATAGACAGCCAGGGAGGAAAAGAGCAGGTGGTAGGTTTCGGTTTACTTCATGGCTGAGATGTTTATATCCATCTTGACTTTTCAAAGACCCATGAACACAACAGTGCACAATTCAAAAGATACAAAAATGTAACTTTAATTTTTTTTTTTTTTGCTATATTTGCTGAAGCTTGAACTTGGCACCTTATGCAAACTAAGCAAACTATTTCTGAACTACCTCAAGCTCCCTAAAATAAAAATTGGCTATGAAAAGCAATTTTTTGTCTCTATCCTTTAGCTATGCAATTTCTGCCCAGAAGCAACCACTATTTCAATTTATTGTGGAATTCTCTAGAATTTATGCATTTACAAGAGGATATATATAGTATTTCCCCCTCAAAAAATAGTAGTATGCCAATATGTAGTATGCTGTGCTTTTCTTTTTTTCATTTAAATATAAACATATATGTAGAAAACTGGTTCCTATTAATGGACACTTCAACTGTGGTGAAATTTATACGACAAAAATATAATCATTTTAAAATGTATAATTCTATGGCATTTAATACATTCACAATGTTATGGAATCATCACCTATATTCATTTCCAAAGTATGTGACCTTTTAAATTATTTTCTTCACTCAGTAATGTTTTCAGCCCTTGGTCTCCACATTTTCAGCTTTGGGGGTATATCATAGGATTGAAATTGCTATTAGTAGACATTTAAGCTGTTTCCAATATTTGCAATTATACTGCTGAAATTGATATCATTTTACATACATACTTTAGTACATACGTATCTATTGGTTGAATAGGTGGAAGTGGGATTACTAGGTTCAAGCATTGTACATTTAATAATACACTTAACATTGTTGAAGATATTGCAGAATTCCCTACCGTGGAGGGCATTCTGTTTACACACCCACTAACAAACTATGAGAGTGCTTTGTCTTCCCTGGCTTTTATGAACAGGCAGCCTTCCTACAAATCATACTGTGGAAAGCACAGTAAAGACAGCTGCAGGCCTGCTGCTTTCCTGTTTTGGTTTTTATTTATTTATTTTCAAGAGCAGAATATATTTATTGAGGGAAAGAAAGTTTCTGTCCAAGAGAGGGACAGAAGGGGGCCTGAGTGGGTTGCCAAAGACCTTGCCCTTCCTAGGGATTTTATAGAGCAAAACCCCAAGGTGAGGTGGGCCCAAGATAGGGGGAAAATGGGAAACTTCAAGGTGGGCATGAGGGGGACAAAACTATGGTCAGCTAATAAAGTTACAGGCGTAACTGTTCAGGTAAAATTGAGTGAAATGGGGAAGCGAGTCATTTAGCAAATGGGCGTGAACACAGCAGGGCCTTTCCTGTGGGGGCGGGGCTAGCGACTCCTCCTGGCCTTTTGAAGGTGGTTGTTACCTATTTAGAATATCAGTCCCTGGCGTCCACCCCCAAGGAGGTATGTGAGTGCATTTGTTTAGTCCTTTGTCTTAAAGTCTGGCCCACAGCAAATACATCTCCATTTGCAAGGTATCTTGTCTTCCGTGTTGTCTCCTTGAGGGCCTGGCCCTGTCTGACTGCCCCTAGTGTTTCTATCTAACTCAGCTGCCTATGACATTCCCACTTCTGAAGAAGTGACCCGAACTGCCAAGAGGGAGTAACCTCTGGTTCTTCAGGCTGAAAGGGATGGTAGTTCTCGACCCGCAGTCAGACACTCCCCAGAGGGTCTGTCTAAAGGCCCTCCATAGACACCAGGCATTTTCATGTTGGGTGGGTGTGTAGCTTTAAATCTGGAGGAGGCAAAGCCAAAGAAACAATTAGGTGTGCCTGGGCCAAATAGTGAGATCAGCAGGATTTTTATGAACACAGTCAGCAAAGGTTCCACCAAGAGGAGCTGGGAATGGCCTCCCATAGAGAGGATGAGGCCCAGGGATGTGCAGAACCTGACACAGTATTGATCTGTTGCCTGATATTTTCAACAACCATTGAGACATTAGCAGAGGGATCAAGAATGTAGACACAACATTTAGTTTTTATAATTGCACAGGTACCTCGCTGCACTGCTGTTAGAATGTCCAATGCCATCCGATTTTGGAGGACAGACTCTCTCTTTTTTTTTTTTTTTTTGCGGTACTGGGGATCGAACTCAGGACCCTGCACCTGCTAGGCAGGCGCTTATTCTACTGAGCTATATCCCCAGCCCCAGACTCTCTAATTTTACTTCTTCATTTAGGAAAGAGAGACTAGCTGCTGTGTCGCTTAAGGCCTGCTGAGTATAGTTAGTTAAGGCCTTGATGTGCTGCATGACAGAGGCCAAGTGATCATACCAGTGAAACATGCTTCTAGACCATCCATGTTATAGGCAGGGTAAATTAGCAGGTTTGTCAAGTTTTGACACTCCTGCCCTGTAACCATGCAAATGCTAATGTGTATCTTTCTATTCATCCAGGGGGTAGCCAGGGCCACAGATTGGCCCCACAAGACCAGTGAGTGCCATTGGGGGCTTCATCTAATTCCAGGGCGAATAAACCAATGTGTTGCAAACCAGTCTTTAGCCTGTAAAGTTATTGTATGTATACACTGTTCAGGGGATGTCCATCCCAAGTATTAAGTGGAGTTAGGCCAGTGAGAGTAGGAATTATTTTTTTGTTCCCAACATGAGGGGACCTTTCCCCTGAGATGGCCTATGGTGGGAGTCAACCATATATAGTCATCTCATATTTGAAAATAGCTGTCCTGCTATCTATGGTTGTCAGTCCTCAGGATAGGACTCTTTTATTTAATAGGGGCCTTATTAGTGCCTGTAGAGAGGCTTCAGTGACATTGTGGGAAAAGACTCAATTATGTCCAGCATCACTAACAGTATAATTTACAGGCTGCTCAGTCACTTTGTAAGGGTGAACTAATCTATGGACTATTGAACTCTTATGTATCTTATCAATACAGTCCTATAATTTATTCCAGTCATCTCTGTGAAGTGGGGATACCCACCAAGGGAGTCCTGATGTACTTGACAAGGGGAGTAAACCACACCCCCAGCAAGAGGGCTGTTGGCAATGATTCCGCATGCTCCTGCGCCATCCTAGAAAGGAACTGCGTCCTCCTGAGGGGAAAGTGATGAGTAAAAGGGCCCACAGTGACGTCACTTATCTGAAGACTTTGCTATTTTCCTGAACAGGAATCTTAAATCTTCTGTGGATTCACAGGAGTACTCAGGTGGTTGTTCACCCTCAGCAGCAGTCTCTGGTTCCCAGAGCTTGGTCTGCTGTGATGTATCCAAAAGTCCAGGCCTGCTGTCTTGACCGCTGAAGCAGTTGACAGGATCACGTGTATCCTTCCCACGTTGGTCCCCTGTCTAAGTGACACGGGAAAGAAACTCCCAACCTAAATGATGTCTGGGACGAGTTCGTGTTCTCTAAAACCAAAGAATGAGTTTTAGGAACAACGGAGGTTAAGAGCAGAATTGATATTTATTGAGGGAAAGAAAGCTTCTGTCCAAGAGAGGGACAGAAGGGGGCCCTACTGGGCCTAGTCTCTCCTCTGGTTTGTCAACCTGCTTTCTACTTCTATCTTAATTTTGGGCAGACCTCTGATTTCATTCTTAGAAATACCATGGAAATAGGAAATGCTGAAGTAGCAAAAGTAGAAGGGACAGGATGCCTCAGGGTCTGTTTGGGAAGGGTTTCTAGAAGGGTGAGCTTAGTGGTGACTGGAAGACATTAACTGAGCTGGATTCATGGCAGGATAGATGGAAAATATGAAGAAAGAATTCCTGAAATATGTGCCTCATCCCAAACATATCCTGGCCAGGGAATCTCTTACGGGCTGGAAAATGCTTCCCTGATACCTTACCTAGCTGGGCTGCGGGGAGTAAGGGATCAGCCAGTCTGTCCTTTCTGCTCTCCCCAGTCCAGGACTCAGACTTTGAGAGGCAGAAATGTATACTAGTTACAGCCTCCCTCACATGCATAGGTGATAGTATTGTACTAGCAGTAGGGCAGCACAGTGGGTCCAGAACTTCGGTCAGTGATGCTGGGTTTTACCCTGTACCTACGGTATCAGTGGAAGCAGTTGATATTGATGCTGATTATAGGTGCCGGCAAACTAACAAGAGGGAGAAACTGTAACAATATGGTTGGCTGATAAAAATAATGTTAACTGTAGTCTTCTGACTCACTCATTTATTTATTTCTATTCTGTATTCTTCCAGAAAGAAATTTGAGGTGGCTAATTGCAGTCATTGCATTGACTTATTGTCATTTAAGTTCAGTTACAATGCCATGTAGCTGTGCATATTTAAAAATGTTAGATTAGTGTGAAAAAGTTTAATGTGACATTTAAGTGTCTATTCCTGAGTACAGTATGTTGTGTGTGTGTGTGTGTGTATACACACACACACACACACACACACACACACATATACACATACATACATGTGTGATAATGACCATAAAGCATGGCGATTTTATGGCTTTTGAAAATAGGCTTCATTGAAAAAGAAAATAGGCTTCATTGGTTCAGAGTGGCAAGAAATGAATTTAATAAAACCTGATAGAATCATTATAAATATCAAAAATTGGTAGAATTGTTCATTATGCAGAAATTTGGCAGGTTGTGATGGACCATACCTGTAATCTCAACCCTTGGGAGGCTGAGGCAGGAGGATTCCCATGAGTTCAAGGCCAACCCAGGCTACATAATGAGATTCTGTCTTTAAAAAACCATCAAACAAAAAAAGTTAAATAATTGTTGGATACTTCTCCATGCCAAGAAGCATGCTGGCCCCTATAGAGATGAGGAAGTCCCTAACCTCAGGGAGCTCAATTCCGGGTAGAAAGGAACATGTAATTAGTACCATGTAGTAAGCAAACAGGAAAGGTAAGTGCTTCAGGGAGTATAGAAGAGGAGAATCTGGGTTTGGCATGGTTTGCGGATGTTTCTTAGACAAAGTGTAACCTCAACCAAAATCCATAGTTTACATGAGGATTCACTCTTGGTGTTACATATTCTACAGGTTTTATCAAAATGTATAGTGACACGTCTACCCTTATATTTTACAAGGATAGTTTCACTGCCCTAAAAATCTCTATTAGTTTGGGCATGGTGGCGCATGCCTGTAGTCCTAGCACTCAGGAGGCTGAGATAGGAAGATTGCTGTGAGTTGGAGGCCAACCTGGGCTACATAGTGAGTTCAAGGGCAGCCTGAACTACAAAGTGAGACCCTGTCTGAAAAAAAGACAAAACAATCTCTTGTGATTTACCTGTTCAGCCTTACCTTCCTAAACACTGGCACAAAGTGAGTCTTGAAAAGTGAGTCAGAGGCAGCCAGGTGAAGGAGAAAAGAATTTATGCTATAAGAACACTTAAGTTAGAAAAGTATGGCTTAAGGAATGTTGGGGTATAACAAGCTGAAAATTGTGGGAGTCTTGAGCTTGGGCAATAAGAAGAGTGGGAAGAGTCCGAGAGGAGGCGGGGGACGCAGCAAGTGCCTGCTGCCACACGCGCTGGCTTGTCCTGTATCTGGAGGTGGTGGGGAGCCCTGAAGACTTATGTGGAGGAGTGGAACAGTGAGGTAGTGGGGGGAGGGACTTGAGCAGTTTGTTACACTAGAATCCTTACGGATTGCGATACAGATACATAGAAAACCTCATAAAGAAGATGCTTAGTCTAAGGAATGAGTGTAAGGCAGGCAAGAAATATTTCATCAGCCACCCGGGAGAGCCCTCCATCTGTCCTGGCCCCAGCCACACCCCCAGTCCTCCCTCCTAAAGTTAGCACTTGTTTGACTTTTATGACAGTGGCTTCCTCGTCTTTCTTTGTTATGATGCAAATGTTTCTTTAAACATTAATTTTGCCTGTTTTTTCTTTTTGATATATAATTCTTTTAAAATGTGTGAGTTTTTTAATTACTCTTTTTACTTGTAGTTTCTTAAAGAAATTAGGCCACTTTACTACATGATTTTGTTTGACTTTCAGCATTTACTACATTTTAGATGTTGCTTAATATACTCTGCTGTGTTTATATTTCCTGTAAATTGATAGTTGGACCTAGAAAATCGGTCATATTCAAGTTAAAGTATATTATAATTTGGAACACTTCTGTTGGCAAACAGTTGCATTGTTTTCACATTTTTGCTACTAAAACAGTGTGCAGTAGCCAGAAATTCTGGGCAAGTATGTGTTTTGCTAAACATGTTTAAATCTTCCTTTCTCTGTTTTGTATTTATGTAACTTTATAGAACTTACTCAATATGTTTGATTATTGATTAATATTTTTCCCCCTAGGCCATAAATGTCATGAGCAAGAAATGTGCTTTTCTCTGTGTCCACAGTAACTTTGTTCAATAAATATTAATTGAACAAATACATCTTTATAAGTGGAATTCTGGGTTAAAGGCTGTACAGGTTGTACATCTTGTTAGATACCATCAGATTGTATTCTGAAAGGTTATGCAACTTGTGTTCCTGCTCTGGTGTGGTTTTCTCACGTCCGCACTGGCCCTGCTGTCCCCATCTCCTTTCCTTCTATATAAATATTTTGACATGTAGGTTGTAGATTCTGTTTTAGATACTAGAGTAACATTAGGGAAGGAAACAAAGATTCTGAGAGTGGAAGGAGGTAGCCAATAAGCAGCACAAATAGGGAGATTCTGTAGGGCACTCAGAAGTAGGTCAGGAAAGAGTGTGTGGTGAGAAGAAGCTGGTGACGGCAGAGCTGGAGCTGAGCTGTAACGTAGGTGAGGTGGTGAGAGTACGGTGGCGAGGAGACGGTGACCTCTGAGCAGAGACTTGAAGAGATGAGAGTGTTAGCATGTGGTTTTCTGAGAAAAGAGGCAGAAAACAGGTGGTTCGAAGCTCGCGGTGACTGCACAGGAGCAGAAAGAGGTCTGAGGGGGGCTGATACTGTTTTTTGCTCTGTGTACTGGCAGGTGTGTTCAGTTCACTGAGCAATGCTGTTAGGGTTTGTGTACTTTTTTGTGTCATCTTCAGGAGAGCTTCCACATTAAAAATAAGGAGTGGGCTGAGTGTGATGGCGCACGTCTGCAATCCCAGCACTCGGGAGGCTGAGACAGCAGGACTGCTGCGAGTTTGAGGCCAGTCTGGGCTACACAGTGAGCTCAAGGCCAGCCTGGACCACATAGTGAGACCCTGTCTCAAAAAGACAAAAAAAAAAAAAAAAAAAGTGTGGATACCCATGATAAACGTAATCATTATGTATTATAAACATATACCAATAAATAATTTTTAAAAATAAGGAGTAGATATTCAACATATGTGTTCATGGGTATTTTCCTTTGATTCATCAATATGATGAATGTGTTAATTTCTCTTAATAAATCATCTTTTCCTTCCTATACTGTATCCTACTTGATTATGGTTAATTTTTCACTATAATACTAGACTTGACTACTGTATTTGTATTTCATTTTGGATTTTTATATCTATTCACAAGTAAGGTTGGTTGTTTCTTTTCTTTTTGTTATTCCCCTATGTTAGCTTCAAAGTGCTTATCTTAATTATAGGCTCTTTACTACTGTTTTCCATAGAAAGAGAAGCTCTCTGGTACTTATCTAATCTTGTCTAGAAAAAGGGAAGGGAATAATTTCTAACATTTGACTTTATGTCCTTTCTGAGCTATCTGGTAATTACTACAATTCAGTAATTGATAGGTGAGTCCTGTCATTGCATGGCTGTGACATGCAACAGGGCTCAAATAGTCTTTCAGTATCACAGAAAAATTAACCAGTGCTGGGCTATTAATTGGTGATATAGCAGCTGCCCGCTACTATGTTGGGCTATTAATTGGTGATGTAACAGTTACTCACTGCTGGGTTTCTTTGCTAATTATAGACCTTATTTTTTTAATGTGACTATTCCTGATTTCTTACACTTTCCACTAGAAACAAGATAAAATATGCAGAAGAAGCCTGTGTGTTGATATAGCATAGATCAGGTTTAGTTCTCTAGAATTTCGTATAAATGGAATCAAACAACATGTGCTCTCAGTGTGAGGGCTGTGAGATTCACTTTATTGAGTATAGTGCACTCATGGACCAGGCAGGTCCCAGAAGCCCCACCTCTGAGCATAGCAGGCTTCTAGGGAGGTCTTAGGTCTCAACCATACCATGTAGTGTGCACTCTGTTTCTGTCTGGTTTTCACCTGGTACAAAGATGTTGAGATTTGTTCATTTTATTGAGTATATCAGTAATTTGTTCCTTTTCATTGCCAAGTAGTAGTCTACTGTGTGAACATGCCACATTTTGTGTACCCATTCGCTTAGTGATGGACACACACATTGTACCCAGTAATTGTAGGTCTTATATCTGTTTCTGTCCAGGGTGAACAGGTCCCAAGAACAAGGTCCCTGGAGATGAATAGAAAAGAAAGAGGAAAAAGAAACACAAGAGAGACAAAATTCTGGGATCAGGGGGTTTACAGCCTCTTGGACTGCAGCCTCGAATAGCATTTTCAGTAACCTTTTATTGAGAAAAAAACAAAAGAGGTGACTGGGCTAATGGGTGGATATCAACCATTTTAGCAGGGACAACACAACTCCATTTTCATAGGCATGAGACTTGACTAGATAGCCATCATGTCACAATTCCTTTTGCATATCACACACAGCAAAGCATTCTGCTAGACTTCCTCCAGAACCCAACAATCAAGGCTGGGTTAGGCCTGAGGCAATGCATTGAAAGATTAACTAAAGAATGTCCTTCTCCACAAGTAGTTATGAATGATATGTGCTAGGCATGGTGGTGCTCACCTGTAATCCCAGCACTTGAGAAGCTGAGGCAAGAGGATCACCAAGAGTTCAAGGCCAACCTGAGCTACATAAGTAAGGTCAAGACCAGCCAGCACTATATAGTGAGACCCTGTCTCAAAAACAAAACAAGCATGTGCTTGCTTTGGCAGCACATATAGTAAAATTGGAACGATACAGAGAAGATTAGCATGGCCCCTGCACAAGGATGACATTCAAATTCATGAAAGGTTCCATATTTTTAAAGTACAACTGAAGAAATTCATGAGTACCAAACCAATCCTTCAAAGAGTACTAAAAGATATTCTAGAAAGAAATTAAAAAAGGCCACAACTTCAAGAACAAAAGCAGAAAGGAACCACCAAGCACGCCAAGCAATTAAACAGAGGGGAAAATGAGGAATCAGCAGGAGGAAAATAACATGACAAAGATGAGCCAGTACACGTCAGTTGTACGCATCAGTGTAAACATGGTCCTAATCCACCAATCAAAAGAAGCAGACCGGCAGAGTAGATCAGGAAACAAAATCCAGTAATATGCTATATACAAGAAACCCATTTAACTCAAAAGGAAATTGATAGACTAAAAATCAAGGGATGGTAAACAATACTCCATGCAACAAGAACATGGAAAAAAACAGGTATAGCTATTCTGTTTGCAGACAGTGTGAACTTCAAACCAAGAGCAATCAAAAGAGATAAAGAAGGTCACTACATACTTGTGAGGGGAAAACTTCAAGAGGAAGAGATAGCAATCATAAACATCTATGCACCAAATACAGGAGCAATCAACTATATAAGACAAATTTTAACATGTGAAAAATGAAATAAGCAGCAACACAATCATAACAGGGAACTTTAACACCCCATTATCACAAAGAGATAGATCAACTACAGAAAAGATAAGCAAAGAGATAACAGAACTTAAACTTATGAACAAATGGACTTAGTAGACCATTTAGAGAGTGTTTCCACCCAACAACATCAGAATACACATGCTTAGCTGCACATGGGACATTCTCTAAATTAGACCATATGCTAGCAAAGGAATTGAAATTATCTCATGCATACTATCAGGCCATAGTGCAGTGAAATTGGAAATTAATGACAAAGGAAATCACAAAAACTCCACAAACACATGGAAATTAAATAACATCCTCCTGAACAACCATTGGGTCACAGATGAAATCGATGAAATTAAACAATATTTACAGTAAAATGAAAATGTAGATACAACTTGCAGGATCCTATAGGATGCAATGAAAGCTGTCCTCAGAGGGAAATTTATAGCAGTGAATTCTAACATCAGGAAAACAGGAGCACAAATAAACAATCTTATGCTGCACCTCAAACTTGTGCAGAAGAAGAGCAAGTCAAGTCCAAAGCCCAAAGAAGGCAGGAAATTATAAAGCTCAGGGCAGAAATTAATGCAATGGAAACTAAAAAAATTCAAAGAATTAATGAATCAAAGAGTTGGTTCTTTGAAAGAATAAAATAGATAAACCCCTAGCCAACCTTATTAAAAGGAGGAAAAAGAAAACTGAAATACATGCAGTAAGAACTGAAAGGGATGAAATCACTACAGATCCTGAAGAAATTCAGAAGACTATCAGTATCTACATCAAAAACCTTTACCCTCATAGGATGGAAAACACAGAGGAAGTGTTTCTAGATACATACGAATTACTAAAGCTGAATGAAGAAGATAAAAAAATCCTGAATAACTCAGTATCAGCAAACAAAATTGAAAATGTAATAACAAAAAACTTGCCAATGAAGAAAAGCCTAGGTCCTAATGGATTCACAGCAGAATTCTATAAGAATTTGGAGTTAATTCTCAAACTCTTTAATGAAATTGAAAGGGAAGGAATTCTCCCCAACTCATTCCTGGAGGCAAGTATTATCCTGATACCAAAAGCAGAGAAAGACCCAACCAAAAAAAGAGAACTATAGGCCAATCTCCCTAATGAATATAGATGCAAAAATTCTCAATAAAATACTAGCAAACAGAATGCAACAAATCATCCAGAAGATTATACACCATACCAAGTGGGATTCATTCCAGGAATGGTTCAATATATGCAAATAAGTTAATGTAATACACCATATCAACAGAGCCAAAGACAAAAATCACATAATTGTCTTAATAGATGTAGAAAAAGCGTTTGATAAAGTTCAATGCTCATTCATGATAAAAACTCTACAGAAAATAGGAATAGATGGTCTTTACTTCAATCTGATAAAAGCCATCTATGACAAACCAATGGCTAACATCATACTAAATGATCAAAAATTGAAAGCTTTCACTTTAAAATCAGGAACAAGACAAGGATTTCCATTGTGACCATCCCTATTCAATATAGTTCTGGAAGTATTAGCCAGAGCAATTAGACAAGAGAAATAAGAATAAGAATAGGAAAGGAAGAAGTGAAATTATCATTATTCGTAGATGACATGCTACTCTACATGGAAGACCCCCAAAACTCCACCAAAAGGCTTATAGATTTAATCACCAAATTCAGTAGCATAGCTGGATACAAAATCAACACTCAAAAATCAATAGCATTCCTATGCACAAACAATAAACAGACTGAGAGAAAAA
>PVLD010031276.1:0-15892 GCA_004027595.1 Dinomys branickii | reverse complement strand
TATTTTCCCAGAAGATCTGAAAACATCATATCACTCTGATATATGTGCACCCATGTTTATAGCAGCACAATTTGTAATAGCTAAAATGTGGAAGCAACCCAAGTGTCCATCCACAGAAGACTGGATTAAAAAATTGTGGCATTTTTATATAATGGAATATTATTCAGCTATAAAGAAAGATAGTTTTGGGGACTTTGTAGGCAAATGGTCAAAACTGGAGTCCATACTCATAAGTGAAATAAATCAGCGGTACATGTGCAGGCAACGTATTGTATCACTGGTGTAAGAACCTGAGGTTGGGAATATAAACTAAGAGACATGAAGGAAATCTGTTCAAAAACAAAGAACGGATGGGACGAGGGAAAGGAGAAAAGAAAGAGGCAAAAATGTATGTATGTATATATGTATATACATATGTGCAGGAGGGCTAACATGGTTCTACTAGTGTATTATATCAATTAATGCTAAGGAATAATTGATGATGGGTTAGTTGATCAATCTTGTATGTATGTCTGTATGTGTTATCCTGAGCACACACTTCAAAGATATCGATATGCAAAGCAGCAACTGTTGTTGGTTTTTATTTTTTATTTTTTATTTTTTTGTCTTTTGTTTTGTTTTTTGTGTTTTTCTGTTGTTGAGATGATTAATTGTTTGACCAATTTCGTATGTCTGTATCTGTGTTCATGTATATACACTTCGAAGATATCAATAGGTAAAGCAACAACCATTGTTGAGTCCATGTCACCTTGTCTGTAAATCAGCTTTGATTGTACTATTTCTTATGCTAATTTGTGTCTGTTTGTTAATATGTTTTGTGCTTTTATTTTTTAAATTAAAAAAAAAAAGAATCAACCAGTAGGATTATATCCAATTAAAAAGCTTCTGCACAACAAAGGAAAAAATCCAAGAGAATTAAGAGAAAATACACAGAATGGGAAAAAAGTTTTGCCAGGTACTCTTCAGAGGGCTAATATTTAGAATATACAAAGAGCTCAAACAAAGTTACACTCCAAAATAAAAGACCCTGTGAAAAAAATGGTCTACTGTAGTAAATACTTCTCAGGAAAAGTAAAAATGGCTATGAGACATTGCAAATTAAAACAATATAGATTTCATCTTATTCCAGAAAGAACATCTATCATTCAGATAACAAATAATAACAAATGCTGGTGAAACTGAGAACCCTTCTCCACAGTTGGTGGGAATATAAACTAGTATAACCACTAAGTTTTTGTACTCAAAAAACTAAGACTAAAAGTAAAACTAGATATTCCATTTGAATGTTAGGCAAAACCAATCCTAATACTCAGCTTTCCCCTTCTAAGTATCTTCATGAAAGAGTTACAACATCACATTACAGTGATACACGCACAAAGTGGTACACGCACACAGTGGTACACGCACAGTGGTACATGCACACAGTGATACATGCATACATGTTATGAATTACAGCAGCACAATTCATAACAGCTAAACCTTGCAAGTGGCATATATACTCATCAACAATGAATGGATAAAGAAAATGTGCTATAAAAACACTAAGAAGAGCTATGCCATAAAGAATGAACTTGATTCATATGTAAATGCAAACACCTCAAGATCATAATAGTAAGTGAAATAAATCAGACCACACAAACTTAAGTATCACATGATTTCTCTTATGTGAGAAACCCAAAATATAAATAAAGAACAAATGAAAAGGTGGGTAACAGTAAGCAGGGAGATCTTTCTCAAATGGAAGGAGGATCAAGAAGTGGAGGAAGTAGGGAGGAAAGGAAGAAAAAGCATTGAGATGTGTTATGTACACTTGTCCAACTCCACACAAGGAATGTGATCATGCGACATACACATGTGCCAAATACCCACAATGAATGTACACACTGTGTGTCACAGACAGGCACCTAAAACAGTAATAATGACTACAGTGAAAATGGAAAAAAGGAATTTGACAGAGGGAGAATGGCAGGGGGGATGGAAGGGGATTTTAAAAGAATCAAAATGTGTTATGTACATGTGACTGCTCTGTAAGATGAACTTCATGCACTGCAAACACGTACTAATAAAATAAAATGCTAAAAAAACTGTGTTTTATAATATGTCAAGTAGATCTCAAAAAACCCTCTGTTACACACACACATATGATTGGGAAATGCGCTTTTCCATAAGTTTCCCACAGACTTCACGGCAGTGAGAAAATCAATAGGCATGTTTACAAGTGATTTCTATCCACTAGCCACATGTCTGGTAAAGTTATATAAGCTCTCTGGGTCTAACACTAATCAAGTGTTAATTGAGGAAAATTTAATATCCACCTCAGATACTGTATGCCCTATAAATGATAATCCATGTTATATGGCAGGAACATAGTAAGCATTCAATATATCTTAATCTTTCTATATACAAAGAGCAAATTAGGTGTCAATGATACAATAAATTATTTTTCCATGATTGCAAACTTATCAAGAACAAGGTAAAAACCTACAAAAACAAAAATAACTAACAAATGAACATCAGTATTTCCTCGGAGCAAAGAAGCCTTGATACTGTATTAGTCAGCTTTCCCAGAGCTAGGACACAGTATCTGGCACCACCAACCTAAAGATGAGAGGATAACTGTGGCTAACAGCTTTAGTCCATCCCCGGTCTGCTGGCTCCAAGGCAAAGGCAATATGGCAGAAGGGCATGGCAGAGGGGCACTGCTCATCTCACGGCAGCCAGGGAGCAGAGACAGGGGGGAAGCACGAGCCAGGGCAACAGTGCGCCTTCCAAGGCCAGGTGCGGGGGCGCACACCTGTAATCACAGCACTCAGGAGGCTGAGGCAGGGAGTTCGCTGCAAGCTCACAGCCAGCCTGAGCTACAAAATGAGTTTAAGGCCAGCTTGAACTGCACAGCGGGGGTGGGGGGTACACCCCTTCCAGGTCGCACCCTCAGTGAGCCACCCTCCAACCAGGCTCCACCTCCCAACGCCGTAGATCTAAACCGTAACCGATACACACAAGGACTTGTCTACAAGGATATTCATGGTGCTATTTACAACAGTAGAAACCTGGGAAACAAATGAGGATTAGGTACACACAAACATGAAAACCAGTTTTATGATAGATAATAAAAATACTGTATATATTCTAGACATGAACATTAAAAAGTACTATCACACAAAATCATTTCTAAGTTTTACTGATCTATATGTTAGCCAAAATGCAGGACATGGAAAGGAAAGAACAAAAACAATACAGTTTGTATATCTGCTCCTTCCCTTGTTATGTATACTAAGAAAACTAATTTGCAGCAAATTTAATCTATGTATTAAAGTATGAATTTATATATTCTCATACACTCATACTAGAAAAAGTTACAACTATAATAATCTAGAACGATACAGAAATAGAAAAAGGGGGCCAGGGATACAGCTCAGGGGCACGGTGCTGGCCTGGCAATTGTGACGTCGTGATTTCAATTCCTGGTACCAAACAAACAAACAAACAAACAAACCAACAAGCAGTAGAAAAAGAACAGATAAAAACTATGATTAGAGGTCCCACTTAACCCAGTTATTCCCCTTCTGGGTATTTTCCAGAAAAACTGAAAACATCATACCACAGCAATATATGTGCATCCATGTTTATAGCAACACAATTTGTCATAGCTAAATTTTGGAAACAACCCAAATGTCCATCAACAGAGGAATGGATAAAAAAGATGTCGTATTTTTATACAATGAAGTATTATTCAGGTGTAAAAAAAAACTTGAGGCTTTTATGGGTAAATGGATGCAACTAGAGACCACACTCATAAGTGAAATAAATCACACCCACATGTGTAAACATCATATTGTCCCCCTAGTGTAACAACCTGAAAGAACAAATAAAATCTGAAAGGTATAATAGATATTGTGAAAGGGAAAGAAACTGCTCAAAAGGAAAGAAACAACAGGGATGAGGGAAAGAAAAAAGAAAGCTAGAAGTGGAATATATATGGACAGCGGGGATTAACTGTGCTGCTCATGTCTATTGGTTTATTGAAAGGAACAGTTAATGCTTAATTTTTTTTTCTTGATCAGTTCTGCATAATTATATCTGGTAATCTGAACAACTAATTAGAAGACAACAATATGCAATATAATAACCATTATTAAATTCCTACCATCTTGTTTAGTAAAGTTCTGTGTCATTTCTAAGGGTTTTTAATTACTTTTTATTCTCTCTAATTGTTTGATCATAATCTTGCATTCTTACATGTGGTAATCTGAGCAACTTCATTGAAGATAACATTATATAACAATATAACAACCATTGTTAATTCCTATCATCTTGTTTTGAAATCCTGTATCATTTTTATTGTTTTTGTGTTGCTTTATTTTGTCTTTGTTGTTATTTTGGGGTTATTTTCTCTTTAAAATAAAACAAAGAAAGGAAAAGAAGGTTAAAGCAAATTAAATGAGCATAGAGTCAGGCAGTATCAAACATAAGAACGTCAGAGAATTTTTTAAAAAAACAATAGTTGCAGCCAGGCATAGTGGCGCACATCTATCTAATCCCGCACTCCAGAGGCGGAGGTGGAGGATCACTAGAATTCAAGGCCAGCCTGAACTACACAGTGAAACTCTGTCTCAAAAAAACAAAAAACAAAAACAAAAGTTGCCAAAACATACAAAGTCAGATTAAGTATGGGTTTTTCAGCCCAAGATAAAAATATTGTAGGCAATGTACCAATTGTCCCTGTGTGCACTAGTTGTAAAAAGCATGTTGACAGCACATGCCGTGAAGCTAGATGTGCCTGCGCCTATCAGTAGACATGACTTTCTGTCCAAGATGGACCAAACCACTACAGAGTGATTCCGAACACACCTGCCAGACACTAAACGGCACCATCAGAGCTTCACAACACTTTGAACGGGAGCTAATGGCAGGCTCACTGAGGATATCAAGATATGAACAGACAAATTACCTCACTGTGGCTATTTCTACATGTGAATACTTGGAAGTTCTTTAGAGGTGCTAAATATGACAGTTTGACCTTAGCAAATCGGCTATGTAGTCATTATGTTCTTGGTAGTGTTCCTCCAATAAATCCACATATGAAAATTAAGGGAAATTTAAGTAAAATTCTCCAATACCTTTTCAACTATTGCAATTACATGCGATAGAAATGATCTAGGCTAAATGTATTTTGTTCTAAAGCATCATTTTCAAGAAAGCAATAGTTTGTTTTGTTTTGATTTTGTTTGGCCTTTATTTGGAATATATGTCTCTCAGCAAGATTTGGCATGCTTTACATACTTAAATCAACTAACACCAGCATTATATTAGTGACTATATAGCTGTTCATGATGTAAAAGAAACTTTTTCACAACGTTTGAATGGTTATTTTTCCTCATATCATTAGTTCTCTGAAAATAAGAAAAGAAATGGGGTGGTGGGGCACACACACATTTGTGTCAGAGTCAGATATAGCTTATGATAATACAGATCCACCCTACACAGCTGTGGTGAGAATTACATGAGCTCATACATGTAAAATGCTTAGAATAGTGTCTGACACAGCAAACCCTCAGTAAATGTTAGATATTATTACTGTACGCAGCCCACATGGACTTCCTCTGTGTCCCTTGAAAGCAAGGAACAGTAAGTGACAGAGAACATAGAAAAGCCCCTTCCTTTGATGCTACATACCTCACCCAGGCAAGTCCATCTGTTATAGGAAGAGAGCGCCTAGACCTAGGCACTTGGGTTCTTTATATAAAACTAACCCTTATAGTGCCAGGCATGAATGGGCCATCAGGATTTTCTTAGGATCCAAAAAGTCACATTGATGAGTTATTTGCACCTAATCTTTAATAGATATGAAAGACAGTACAGGTTAAAGTACAGATTTAGAAGAGATACCCCACTCATACTACAAAGGAAAACAGCTGACTTTGGAATTGGAGGTACATGACAGAACATTAATGGTATGAGACTGAACAAGAAAGCCAATTCCAAGACAAAGAGATGACACAGCCAAGCAGCCGACACTAATGCCAACGGGACAGCAAAATAGACGGACATGGTGGAGAGTCTGCCCCTCCAGTCTGATCAGGAACGAGAGGAGCTTAGCCCTTCCTTCTGATCTGGTGTATGAGCCCAAGCAGCCTACCCTGGGGGTTTCCACCCAGGCTCCTCACTCTGACAGTGTGTGACACCAAAGAGCACTAGATGGGAGGTAGCAGCGATGACTAACTAAGAAGCATTGTACTGCATTTCATGCACATTTTTTTTCAACATGAAAGAAAACAATAGAATAAATTTCAAGTATAAGATGGAGTATATTGTCAATTTATTTACACTCCCCCTGAGATTTCAGGAATAGTTTTCAGAAAGCTTTCCTAGTAAAGACAGATCATCTGACAAATCATGGGCGAAGTACACAAAAGATAAGTAACATCCTCAGTGGTCTGCAACATACTGAGACCTGCGTTGAGCCCCATCAGTGCCCTATGCTGAGAGAAGAAACGTGAGGGAGCAACAAGTGTGTCCACAGAGACTTCCAGCCCCGTGACTAGGACAAGCACTGGACTGCGGGGACTGTGCAAGCGGATTCGCTACAACTCATAATCCCATTTAGGTAGCTAAACTATGCGGCACCTTCATTCACATTTTAAGTGAGTTTTGCACTGTAAAATTCAAGTCCATTCTCTATAATGAATGTACAACATTTAGAAAGTGTGAGAGGAGGAGAAAGAAGAAAAGGAAGCAAGGAGGAAACAAGGAGGGGGAGAAAAAAAGAGAAAAGCAGAGTGACTGCAGGACCCAGCACAGCTGCTCCAAGGAGATGCGTGGTTTTACCTGAAGCCACAGATCTCCCAAGAGAATAGTACAGATCCTGAGGCTGAAGGTAATGGTCAGTTATACAGCTATGCTTTATATGCTCTATAAATAAACCAAAGGCTAGGGCTCCACGACATGTCCAGGTAAACTGTATTTTTGAATAACTGGGGAACAGATAGTATGTCATAAAATTAGAGAGGCACGATTATGTGTTAGATATTGTTTCTGGTTTAACTTAATGCCAAATTCATCATCTTACATAGCATATGTTGATTCTTACAACTATTAAGGTATAAAGTGTTCAATTTTCTAGTGTTATGAATTCATAACCCATAAACGCCTACATATCCTGTTTGTATACTTTCTTCAATAATAATTAAACCTGAAAAGTCTTGTTTATTTAACCTCATTGTATAAAAAACACTTTGGCTGCAGACCTCCCACATTTTTTGGAAGGATTAACACTGCAAAGAAAATATTATTCATAATTTCTACATTGTTCTTACTATCTGAAAAATGTGCAGTGAATCTTGCTAAATGAGTAAATAAAGGAGTCAGGAATATACTCAGCTACTGTGGTACCTCAGTTCACAAACTCAATTCTCTCCATGATTCTGGTTGCAAATCGAACTGGATGAGAACCGAATCAAATGTCCCTATAACATCAACAATGAACCTAATCATCAAATTTGATTCAGTTCTTATTCAATTCGATTTGCAACCAGAATCAAGGAAAAAATTAAGTTTGTGAATGAAGGTATCACTGTACTACAGATCACAGAATATGAGTTACCCAAAGTAATAATTAATGCAAAGAAAACTCTAGTTTCTGTGACCTGACAATATATACATGTCAACATGTCAAATTTTCATAATTAAGTCACAGTAATATTTCATTTATAGCTGCACAGACATATTTAACACTAGAATGCCAGCCGTAGTACATAACTAAGAATATTTGACTAATACAAGTAATTATTTATATATTATGTTTAATAAAACCCATGCAATATTCAAAGAAACAATATATATTACATGTAATCAAGGATTAACATAAAATAAAAAACTGAAATAACAAAATATGCATATCCTACCTGAACATCTTTGTACTTGTCTCTTAAGTCCAAGAGCCGGTGGTAAGCTTTAATTGCTTCTGAAAATTCCCCAACATCAGTGCTGGTGAGGATGTAGTTTTCCCAGATTTGCCAGTGTTCATAGTTACATTTGAGAGCTTCTTGTAAAGTTCTAAAAGCTTTTACCCTAAGAAGGTCAATTTAAAGAGAGCAATAGGAACTATTTTAACTAGAATACAACACAGCTAAGCATACTGAAAGGGTAAGATGAACTGTTAGGCCTCATCGTTCATGTTAATGCATTGATTTTAGAGGCTTAAAAATTCCTCAAACTTTCCTATAAAATTCAATGACAGACCTTTAGCATATATAAGATACCTACAGTGATAACCCCTCCCCTATTCACTGGTAAGAAGGACAGTATAACTGGGTGTCAAGCTCATTATCACCCCAGGAGAAGGCCCATGCAAGTTTCAGACATGAACCCACAATGACCAAGCAAGGACAATTGTAAGACAAGACAGAAAGTAGGACATAATTGGAAGAGATGAAAACAAAACAAAAATCTCCTGTGGGGAAAAATCTACACTAGGAAGGACAATCAATAAAATAAAGCAACATTACATAAATTTACTAACAATAAAATTAATTTAAAGAAACAATATATCAAAGCTTTAAACAGGTTTGTTTAGAATACTGAAAGAGCCAGATAAACAATTTATGTTTAAAAGGAACAGAAGATTGTGAAACAAAAACAAGTAGAAATGAAACAAGAACAAGGCAATATAAATAAAAACGAACCTGAAAATTTAGAAGGGAAAGAAACAAAACTCAACAGGTAACTAAAACTAGACTACATATAGTCAGAAGAAAAAAACTAGTGAACTGGAAGACAATAATGAGTTAACACAGAATTTGGGACAAAAAATAAAAACAATGAGGAGACAGGAGGGAATGAGATAAGAAATTCTAGAGTGAACAAATGCAAAAACTAGGAGGATACTATATGTGAAAGATAATAGATGATCATTTTCCAGACCAAGTAACACAGATATATTATGTGAAACTACAGAACACATATTCGAAAACCTACAAGCAATAATAATTAGAGAACAGCGGATATTTAAACAACAAGAGGACAGAAAGCAGGAGAGCACCACTTGTAAACTCACGAGTGAGAATAACTGTCAGCCCGGATTCCATAACCAGCTAAATGAGCCACTTGTGGTAAAGGCAAAAGCAAACATTTTCAAATTCGCAGAGACTCAGACAGTTTCCCAGCTATTGACCCTAACTACAAGAACTACTACTGGATTCCCCTCTTGCAAAATAAAGGGAATTCAAAAGAATGAAACACTTCAAAATTCAACCACAAGTCATATAGGAACTTTTAAAACTTCCTTACTTTACTCCTTACCACCGCATGTGACAGCAACTGCCTTCAACAAGCAACGATTCACACCATGAGGATTATCCTTTATCCTGTATGCCCACTTTCTAACCACAAGCTCCTGGCCTCAAAATTTTTGAAATGAATTATTTTTTCTTTTTTGTTCAGAATGCCTTCTCTATAAGAAGCTTCCTGTCAGGATTCACTTATCCAATCCAGTATGGTAGAGATACTGCACTATGATACTTACACCGTCCCCAAAATGGGCAACTTTCCCAAGGGACTGGTGGGAACACGATGTAACAATGAAAACAGCACTTCAGTGAAAACCCCTGTGATAACAAAAGACTAAAAGATCGTTCAATAGGCCATTTTAGGGCATGAATGTGACTGTTTGCGAGGAGCAGTAATAATTTATCTCTGAAGTAACAATTTCATGAGCCAAAAATTAGCTACGTCTGGAGCAGCAGCAAATGTAAGAAAGAGTAAAAAGACTCCAATAATGTAATGATTTACCTCTGACCTTGCAACTCTATTTTATATACAAACTTATTCATGAAGGAGCAGAAAAGCAACAGCATATTAAGAAAAGAACAATATGCAAGAATTGTCTACACGGAATTCCAAGGAATTCCAAAGATTAACAGTCTAGAAGACAAAATAGAGCACATCAAGAGCCTTACTACATACAAAATTACCTCAGTAACTGGAGAAACTCATTGAAATCACTCTACAACTATGACAGAGATTGCTCCTACCCACTGCTTTAAACCAGAGGTCTCCAGTGGGTTTAATATAATCAGTTACAATCAAAAACATAGTATTATTTTCTGAAGAAACTCTAGAACAAACAGTACTTTATTTATGTAGATTATCATCCAAGAACAGAGGAAGCATTTCATGATTTCAGTGATATCTCTAGAAATATCTTGTGATTCCACAAAGAAAAATTAAATTTGAAAATAAAGCCAAATAAAAATAGAAATATACCTATCGTTTAATTAACATATTAAAACTCTGGCAAAAGCAATTGTCTCTTCCCTTTCTCCTGCTTTCTGCAGCCAGTCAGTAAGCCAGTCAGTTGTCCCCTTTATAAACTGTTTGGCATCTGCCCTTTCTTTTTCCACGTCAGTTATCTCATGCTGGATTGTTATAACAGCTGTCCTCTAACTGGTTTCCCAGCCTCCAGTTTCCTCCCTAGTTTGTCTAACACACTGCTACCGGATAAATCTTCCTAAAGAAATCTTTCTTCATGAATTAGCCAAAATCTCTGGCTTTCTACTACCAACAAGATGATCTCCACTTGTTAGAAAACCAGAACACACAATAATTTGACCCAGACTACCTTTCCAATCTTATTTCTCACCACAGAGCTCACATTACACTGTAGCTTGACTATATTACCTCCTATCTTCTAAAATAACTCATTCACTTCTGTCACTCTATATTTGGTCACATTGTTTCCCTGGCCTAAAAGACTTTCATTTGTCTTCCACTCCCACCCTCCAAATTTAGCTGGGGCCCAACACTAGTACTCCTGAACCGGATCACACATCTCCTCTCTTCTGAGGTCCTCACAGGGCTAAATGCGTGCCTGACACACAGTAAGTGCCCTGCAAATAGCATCTATTATTGTGGTAGCCCCCTTTGTATTCTCATTCGATATACACCACATGTGGCTTATGGTGCTAATCAATTTTTAAAATAATGTGACATAGTATTTTATTAACCTATAATTCCTAAATATACTGCTTCACATTTACTTAAAATTTCCCATAACGTCTAGTACAAAGCAATTAATAAAAACTCTACCAATGAAGCTGCCCAACTAAAAGCATGCTTCCTTTTATCATATAATGAAATTTAGTATGTAAAACCTAGACAACAAATAAAGATTTCAAGTGATATTTTTTACTTCATTATATATTAAATGTTTTTAAGAACTAAGTTACACATTTAGAATTGAAAGAATACTAGTACGTCATTTTAACTGATATAAGGGTGAAAAGGGGGAAAATACAATAAAATACAATGCTTCAATATTCAGTTGGAGAAAATAATCATTCATTACTTTTGGGAGCACAGTTCTTCATATTTCTCTGATGTACTTACTTTTGTTTTAATCGGATATAGGAAGTTGATAAATTGTTCCACGCCTCAGCATTCTGAAATGATAGAGAACCCAGTTATAGATTATTTTAACCTTTATAATTTATAAAAATTTCAAAACTTAGTCAAGCAATGATGTAACTATTATAGTACTGATTTGAAAATTTCTTAAGATTTTATTTTCAAATTTAGATTTGAAATTTTATACATAATTCATAAAGCACACAGCTCTATTACAAATCTAGGGAATGTAGAACACTGGGCTTTGTACTTTAAAAGGCTTTGCCTTTTACCATCACCCTTCTTCATCAGATAGGAGAGAAATACCGAATAGCGTTCTCCAGGGTTACTGCATTTTCATCAACTAAACGCATTCCTATACCTAGTACAAAAATAAAAGCTTTTAGAAAAATGTTGATGTTAACAAGAATGATGGGGATTGTATCTGTTCTTCTTTCTTCCACTTTCAAGATAAAATATAAATATATAATTCTTCAATTCCATACCTACGATTCAAAAAATTAAGGGGTACTGAATCTCCCCTTCCAGACAAGACAAAGGTCAGTACCAAAGTAGCCCCCTCATCATAAAAGGCTACAAACTGGACAAAATATAGGAAACAACTATTTCAGAAAAGCTGGTCAAAAGCAGCACAGGAGTGCAATCCTGGAGAGAAGGGAAAAGCTAAGGTGTCTCAGCGATGAACCCAGCCTTTCACTTAGTAAAAGGCACTTTCAGGACTGCAGCACAGAGCCGTAAAAATGAAGTACAGCAAACAAAGCACAGCAAGTCTTAGTGAGATGAAGAAAAAAGGATCAGAGTTCATGGTCGGAAAGGAGCTGGAATTTGCAGAGCAAAATACCAGAGATGTGTGATTCAACAATGAGCTCTAGAAATTTCAATAAATTTCAGCCAAATCTTTGGCTGAATACTGTCATCCAGATGCAGGACAAAAATTCTTGAAATCTCACAAAGAACAATCAGAGAGCTGGGAATTGAATGAAAATTTGGAAGTCATATGGGAGTTATTCAAATTCCAACCCAAGAAACTGAAGAGTCTTCCTCATGGCGTAATAGTTAATCCCAGAAAGGTTATACCTTAAGAGAAAGATTTTTATAAAGAAAATTCCAATTTTAGGCTTATCTTTACAAAGTTTAAATCAAGATGATCTACAAGTAAATTTTCTAAAAAACCCTTCCTAAGAGAAGAAAAATAAAGCATCCACAATGCATAGGAAATAAAATTAATGGTAACTACGCAAAGAAGCAGAAAATTTTTATCCTTAAACAAAGGAAAGATCAGTTATTAGAAACAGACCTGGAAATTAAAGAGATGTTGGAATAATCATATAAGGACTTTACTTACCTTGTACGATTAAAGAGTTCAAAGAGTTAAGAGAAAACATAAACACAATGAGAGATTGGTTGGGAAACCTTAGTACAAACATGAACTGTTAAAAGGAACTAAATAAAAATTCTTGAACTGAGAATTCTATTATCTAAAGTAAGCTTAATGAGTGAGTGTAAGGGCGCACCAGACAGTGCAGAAGAAAGAACATCTCTGGATGAGAAGACACTGCAATGGAAAACATATCAGCACAAAGTGAAAAGTGCATGCACACACAAAATAAGCACAAAAAAACAGAGCTTCAAGGACCTACTGCGCAAAGTAAGTATAAAAAGGAAAGAGAAAGAGAGGGTGGATTGTAACTCAGTGGTAGAGTGCTTGCCTACTGTGTATGAGGCACTGGGTTTCATCTCCAGCACAGAAAACAAAACAAAATCTGAAGAAATGATGCCAAAACTTTTCCTGATCTGATAAAACTTTAAGCCCATAAATCCAAAAACTTAAACAAAATCTCAAGAAAGGATATGTACAAAGAAAACTAACACCAAGCTACACTACACCACTGTAGTCATTACTTTTTGTTCATACTCCTGTGGAAAGTAACTTTGGAGGAATACTGACATAAATACTCTAAACAAGAAATGAAATAATAACTATCAGGGCCAGGGCACAGCTCAGTCAGACAGCGCTTATCTACCGCTTATGAGGCCCTAGATTCAATCTGTACACTGAGTGGGAAGAAAGGAAAAGGAAAGGAAAAAAGAGAGAAAGAAAAATAGTGAACATTAGAGAAGAAACAGAGGAAATAGAGACTATTAAATTTACATAGAAGCTTAATGAAGCCAAAAGTTAGTTACGTTGGCAAGTCTTTACACTAACCAAGAGGAAAGGTGAAAAAGTAAGTTGCTAAAATCAAGACTGGAAAGGGTCACTGCTACCAAGCTAACAAAAACAGAAAGGATTACACATAACTGTATGCCAACCATTATGTGGCCTAGATACTTTGCATCCTAAAAAGATGCCAAGTATCAGGCTGACTCTTTAAGAAAGAAAAACTCTGAATAGGTCTGCAACGAGACATTGAGTTAATAATCACCACCCCCACAAAAAACCCCAGGAGCAGAATGGTGAATTTTACAAACTGCTCAAAGATGAATTAAGGCCAAGGCTCACAAACTCCTATAAAAAATAGGAGATGGAACTTGTAACTTATTCTATAAAGCCAATATTCTTCCGCTATGGCTTATATTGGGATGTCCCTCCAGAAGTCTCATGCGTGTAACAGGCAGAACTTTTAGAAGGTGATCGGATGGCTTATGGAGGCTTATAGGTGGCCTGCTATGAGGAGGTGGAGTCTAGCTGAAAGAGCAAGTCACTGAGGGAGTGACCTGAAAGGGTCTATCTCCCTCCCCAGTTTGTTCCTTCCTTGGTCGCTCAGTTGTAGGACAATATCCCCCTGCAGGGAGCAGTTCTCTGCTCTAGGCCCTTGCACCATACTGTTCTGCATCAGAACCAGACAACTATGGACTGAAACCTCTCCAAACTGTAAGCCAAAATAAGCCTCTCCTTCTTTAAGTTTCAAGTGTCAGTAATCTGTCCTAGCAACAAAGAATGTGACTAAGACACACTGTGATACCAAAACCAACCAAAGACAACACAAACAAGAAAGCCATAGATCAATATTCCCTGTAAAATACAAATATAAAACTCCTCAATGAAATAATAGCAAAGCAAATCCAGCAAGCTATTAAAAGGATTGTATACAATGACCAAATCAAATTTATCCCACGACTGAAAGGTTGGTTTAATATCTAAAATCAACCAATGTAATACACTGTATTTCTAGACTAGGAAAAGGAAGCTACATAATCATCTCAATAGATACTACAAAAACATCTGACAAAATTTAACATGATAAAAATATTCCACAAACTAGAAATACCACATTTCTTTCTAGGAACATTTAGGGTATACTAAAAAAAAAAAAAAACCCATAGCTAAGATTATACATACTTAATGGGGAAAAACTGAAAGCTCTCCTACAAAGACAGGAAACAAGATCAAGACAACCACTTTCGTCATTTAGCTATAATATTCTACGACAGGGCTGGCTAGACCATTGGGCAAGAACATGAAAGGCACCTGGATTGGGAGGAACACGTAAACCCATTTCTATTTCTAGATAACATGATCTTTTATACAGAAAATCTAAAGGATCCACTAAAAAAATAGAACTGCTAAATGAGTTCAACAACAAGGTTGCAGGATACAAGACTAACATATAAAATTCAAGGTGTTTCTACAGTAATAACCAATCCAAAAATAAAATTGCAAAACTATTTCATTTATAACAGCATCAAAAAGAAGAAAATACTTCAGAATAACAATGAAAGAAGGGTAACACTTATATTCTTAGAAATAAATGGAAACATTCACATTCATGGAGTACAAGACTTAATATTATTAAGATCCCAATACTCTCTATATTGATCTACAGATTCAATGTATATCCCATTGTATTTTTTGCAGAAATTGACAAAGTTAAAATTCCATATGAAAATTCAAGGAACCCTGAATACCACCAAACAATCTTAAGAAAAGAACAGAGTATTCACACTTGGCATTTTCAAAACTTACTACAAAGCTTCAAGAAATGAGAAAGTGGTCCTGGCACATGGACAGACATATAGGTGGTAATAATAATAATAATAATAATAATAATAATAATAATAATGTCAACCCATACTTAAGCTCCTGCATTTATAATCAATTGATTTTTTAAAAGAAATGATTCTCGGTAAATTCTATATGCATCTATATACAGGAATGAAAACTGTACCTTACACCATACACAAAAAATTAACTTAAAATGATCTCTAGACCTATGTGCAATAGCTAAAATTATAAAACTCTTAAAAGAAAAGGTAAAGGCAAATCTTTATGATGGATTCTTCAATACAACAATAAAAGTATGAGAAATAAAAAAAAGAGATGAGATAGCATCAAAATTTTAAAAACACAAACTTTTGTGCTTGAAAGGATACTATTGAGAGGGTGTTAAAAAAAAAAAGAACAGAGGCTGGGGATATAGCTCAGTGGAATAAGCGCCTGCCTAGCAGGCGCAGGGTCCTGAGTTCAATCCCTAGTACCGCCAAAAAAAAA
>PVLD010031275.1:0-15894 GCA_004027595.1 Dinomys branickii | reverse complement strand
CCGGGAGGTTCTCTCTCCGCTGCCCACCCGGTCACCATGGGTTCATATAACGTTCATATATGCAAGCAGTATGGAGACACTCTTGTTGCTCGCATCAGTAGTCTGGGGTGAGTCTTAAAGCCTGTGGACTCGTCCCATTGCTGTCAGGAACAGGTGGTGATTGCGCAGGCCGCCGAGGCTCAAGGTGCTCACAGAGGGCTGTCTCAGACATTTTTAGCACTGGTTCTTTTACCAGCTACCACCCTCACAGTCTATATACTGTCATTCCCTGACATACTGACTCTCTCTGTTTTTAACTGATGAAATTTATTTTAGAGCAGTGTTAAGTTTACAACAAAAAGAGCAGAAAGCACTGAGTGCCCATGTGCCCTTACCTTGCCTCACACATAGCTTCTCTGGTTACAAACAGCACCAGCAGGGTGGTATGTTTGCTATAACTGAAGTTACACTGGCACATCATTATCACCCAAAGTCCATAGTTTGTATTAGGATTTACTCTTGGTGTTATACACTCCATGGATTTGAACTAATGTATAATGACAGGCAGCTTCACTGCCTTAAAAATCCTCTGTGCTCTGCCCGTATGTCCTTCCCTCACTCTCAATCCTTGATAACTACTGATTCCTTTAGCATCTCCATAGCTTTGCCTTTTCTGGAATGTCATATATTTGGAATAATACAGTATGTATGTAACCTTTTCAGATTGGTTTCTTTCACTTAGCAATATGCACTTAAGGTTCCTCCATGTCTTCTCATGGCTTGATATCTGATTTCTTCCTAGAGAAGACATTTCTTCTTAGAGAAATAATCCATTTTCTGAATGTATCACAGTTTATCCTTTGAACTACTGAAGAACACCTTGGTTGCTTCCAAGTTTTGGAAATTATCAATAAAGGTAGTATAAAGATCTATGTGCAAGTTTTTGTGCAGATACAAATTCTCAAATCATTTGGGTAAATATCTTAGGGGTACAATTACTGAATCATATGAGAAGAGTATGTTTCATTCTGTGAACAACTACCAAATTATCTTCTAAAGTTACTCTTCTTTTGGATTCCCACCAGCAATTAATTAGAGGCCAGGTTGCTCCACATCACTGCCAACATTTGGTGATATTATGAGGTTTAGGTTGTTCTATGGTTCATTTTTTTAAAAATGTGCATAGACTAAAATTACTTCTGTTTGATGTAGAGTTTTATAGATTTTGACAAAGTATATGTCCATTTGCCTGTCTACTACCATACACGACAGTTCTGTTAGTCTAAAACTGTCCTTAAATTACCCCTTGATAGTCAACCCTGGTATCCTGACAATCATCACTTTCCATCCACTTTTGGTCTTCCTGTAATAATATGGAAATGGAATAACACAATTTGTAACTTCTGATCTAAATTGTTGTCTGAAATTAATAGCTCTTTCCTTTGTGCTGCGGATTTGTATTCAATTGCATGAATGCACCACACTGTATCAATCCAGATTCTGCTAAAGAAGAACACTGAGCTATATATTTCAAGACATTGATAATTACGTGGTCTGGCTGGGCAAGCCATGATACACAGGGCATGCCTGAAGGCTGGACACTCTAAGCCTGGAGCAGACAATGTAGACCACAAATGGAATCTATTCTTCCTCTAGAAAACACAGTTTTGTTCTTAAAAACCAATTAGATGAGGTTCTCCCAGATTGTAGTGGTAAATATTCTGTACTTAAAGTCAAAGGATTATAGATGTGAGTCTCATTTACAATAGACTTTCACTGAGACGCCTAGATTAGTGTTTAACAGAATAAATGAATAGAATAAATAAAGCTTAGCTAAGTTAACACATAAAACTAACCATCATACAGTTTTCCCCAGTGAACTACTGAAGATGTCCCTTGGACTAGTTAATATAGAATTCCCTTAGAACACCGTAGATACATACATTGTAGTATAGTGTGTTCACATATTGAAACATCATCTCATGAAAAGAAGCCCTACACAACATGATTCCAGTGGATGATTCCCAAGACTACATTTACTTCTTCCATTAGAAATCAAGTGAGTGAGGGCTGGGGATATAGCTCAGTGGAATAAGAGCCTGCCTAGCAAGCGCAGGGCCCTGAGTTCGATCCCCAGTACCACAAAAAAAGAAAAAGAAATCAAGTGAGTGGTTTCCTTTAGGGTAACAGTTCTTAGAAAGAGGCAAAGGAGAGGGATTCTAGTTGCAGGGTTCTGATACTTGATCTGATTTCTTCTTACATAAGTGTATTCCCTTTGTCACAGTTCATCAGGGTACCCTTTTATGATCTGGGCACTTTTGTGTGCAGGTATTGTATGTCGATAACAAGTTCAAAAATTTTGCCTAAGGGTCAGAGAACCTGGCTTCGTACCCCATCACTGCCACTTAATGTTCTAGCTGTGTGATCTTGCAAGAGTTACTGTCTCATTTCAGCTTTGTTATCTTTAAAATGAGATGGCAACTTTTTACAGACATTGTGAGGACTAAATTACATAATACATGAGAGAAGGGTATTTTAATTCATAGAAAGCATATGCATTTACAATGGTTTAAACATTACAAAATGTATACATGTATCAAAACATCAGGTTCTCCATAAATATTTTTATGTTTTCATATATCAATTAAAATTTTTTTAAATCTCAGAAAATGCATATAGTGGTGACAGTGTGGATCTCAGTGGATTCCAGTGAGAAAATACTTCACATTTTTATCTAAAGAAACTTAGCACAAGGGCAAAGACAATACCCAGAAAAATAATATGGTAAGTGGTTATTACCTGAGGGGGATTTGGTTAATAAAAGGAGTACATTAAATGCAAGCAATTGTGACTAACACACAATTCTATAAGAGGTAATCACTAGATGCTAGTGTACTTACAGTGTACTTTGCTGAACTTTAGCTAGATTTCTACCTGATCAAGGAAAGGATATACAGTAGTTCCCCTTATCTGTGGGGGTCACATTCCATGACCCTCAATGGGTACCTGAAACTGGATAGTACCAACCCTTCTCTATATTATGTTCTTTTTCTATGCATACACACCTCCAATAAAGCACACAAAGAGACTAAATAATTGTAACTAAAAATAACGTAGGACAATTATAACAATACACTGTAATCAAATGGCCAG
Source organism: Dinomys branickii (assembly GCA_004027595.1). Classification (NCBI taxonomy): domain Eukaryota; kingdom Metazoa; phylum Chordata; class Mammalia; order Rodentia; family Dinomyidae; genus Dinomys; species Dinomys branickii. Next base: position 12,762 of record PVLD010031275.1, on the reverse strand, counting down.
CATTATGATCCTTCTTTAGGCATAGTTATTCAATTGCTGAATTCTGTGAGCCACTCGGTATTGTTGCAATAAATCTCTCTTTTAAGGTTTGAGAAGCCAAAGTTAGCTTCTACTGCTGACAACAAAAGGCAGCTAGATGCCACCGTAGGCCCTTTTAAAAAACAAATATATTTTTTTAAAAAGCTAAAGTTCCTAAAATAAAATGACTAAAATCTAGAGCTTTAAAAGCCCACTTGAAATATTGAAAATGTACACTCATCAAAGTATTTGAACATATATCAATAAGACATACTACCCTATCAGAGGTGAGTTCTTGCTAACGATTATTACCAAATATCAGTGTGCTGCTTTTGCAGAACAAAGGTAAGATGTGGCCTTCCATAAATACCCACACAAACTCAAGGCTCTTTTTATGTCTGCTTCATTTGTATTATTTTAGGTTTAAAATGTCCCAAACTCTGAGTGCCATTAAATCTTGACACAAATATATTTTTCTCATATTCTTACACAGGAAGAATCAATAAAGCACAAGTCAGACCTATAAGGACCTGGACTATTTGATCCACCAGTAATGAAAATACTTCAGAAGATAATGGTGTTCCTCCAGTTTGAATGCTCATTTTCAAATTGTTCCAAATGCTCCACCAGATATGAAGCCAAGGATCTCTAAGATGTAGTACCCTTGAAATTTAGAACCACTAAGACTAATAATAATATCCACAACTGGTAAAAGGCACAATACCAATAGCTGCCACTAAATGAGTGTCTAATATGTGCAGAACACTACATTTATTCTGATGGTATGTGACTAGAACAATGAACAGTTAACAAGGCAGGCCCTGGGAGCTATCATGACAAGGGGAAAAAATGAATTGAGACCATGCCCTCAAATAAAGTAGCTGGGTGAAGAGCAGGTTGGAGGTGTCATGGCTTCTTCTTTAATTCCATCCCATACAGTGTTCCTTAAACCAACCATTCCACTGGTACAGAATTTTAGTAGTCAGCAGAGGATTTATATAGATGCCCACTCTGCCTACTGAAAGAATAAGAAAAACTGGCAACAACTTGGGCCTCAAGTCTGACTGGCAGCACATCATTGTACATCCTGTTATTTTGCCTGGCAAGTCCATAAACTCTGTAAACATCTACCAGTAGATTTCAGAATTCAACAGAGTTCAGTTTATATTCTGTAGTCAGCTAATTGTCAAGGATGTTATTAATTTGTCAAATAAGCATCATTAAGTGCAGGTACCCTTGGCTTGCTGAATGTAATGGAAATGTTTCTTATGTCTCACCATTAAAAATGAGGTTTGCCAAAAATGAGCCTGGCTATAGTTTTTGAGAGATACTCCGCATTAAGCAAAGGAAGTCTCCTTTCATTCTTAGTTGCCAAATTATTTTTTTTTCCTAATCATGGAAAAGAGTTGCTTTTGTGAACTTTTCTACATCCATTCCGATAAACATATTTTGTCTCCTTTAATCTTTTAATATAGTGAATCAAATTAATACATTTTCCAATGTTAGGCACTCCTCTTCTTGGCGTAAAGAAACTTTGTTTCTAATATATCTTTTCTATACTGTATGTTGGTTCGCTGGTAACACATTTTTGGATTTTTATATCTGTATTTGCAAATGAGATCAGCTCACAATTTTCATCTCTCAGACTGTCCTAAATCAGGGAAGAGGAGCATGAAAAACAAGTCACAGTGCTTTCTTTCCTTTTCAGTTCACTGGGAAATTGAGTAAATTCTTAATAGAAGTTAGATATTTAGATCCAGTAGTATCATTGTGAAGAGAATTTTTTTTTAATTTACAAGGCAATTAAGACACCCTATTTCTTCTTCAGTTTATTATGTTCTCCTTGGAATATAACACTTTGTATGTTTTCAACTGAATCACTAAAATTTTTTCATTACAATCCCTTACTATCTAATTCCTGATGCAAGCATAGTTTTTTTTTATCCCTAATCTTGGTTCTTTGTACCTTTGTCATTACTAGTAGTGCCAGAAAATGATCAAATTTATTGATCGAAGAAACACATTTTGTCATTCATGATCTTATCTTTAATTTCTATTAAAGTTTTTGTTTTATTAACTCCTCCTACTACAATTTAAGAATTTGGTTTTATGGTAACTTTTTGTTCTTATTCTAATTTCTTGAATTAAATTCTTAGCTCATTATTTTTTTTCTTTTCTTTTTTGGAGATGGAGTCTCACTATGTTACCCAGGGTGGCCCTGAATGCTAGGCTCCAGGGACCTTCCTCCTTCAGCCTCCTGAATAGCTGGGACTGTAGGTATATGCTACTGCACCTGGATTTTCAGTATATCTGTGGCTGCATCCCATAAGTTTTGATATGTTTTAATATAATTTAACTCTATATTATATTACGATTTCTTCTTTGACTTATTGGTGTTTTCAAATGTACACAAAAATAGAGAAAGTATAATAAATTCTCATGTACTTTTCACTCAATATCTTCTTTTAGATAAAATTCACACAGTATAAAATTAACTCTTTTAAAGTACAAAGTTCGGGGGCTTTTAGTACAATTACAATTTTATGTAACCATTGCCTGTATTCAATTCTAAAAAGTTTCCATCACTCCAAAAGGACTACATAGTCACTCCTATATATCTCTCTGAAGGATTTGATCATTTTTACAGTTAGATCAAAATGCCCTCAACAATCTCATATATTTGGAAGGTGACTGGATTGTGGAGGCTCTACATTCATGAATGGATTTGTTCACTGATGAGACCAGTAGCTAAATGTGCTGTTAGGAAGTGGGGCCAGGTTGGAGGTGGGTCACAAGAGTGTAACCAAGAAGGGCATATCTCCATCCCAAATTCCTCCCTTCTCTTCTTGCATTCTGACTAGCCTGGAGTGAGCGCCTTTACTTCTGCCATGTCCCTCTGCCATCCTTTTTCTGCCCTGGAACCAGCTAACCATGGACTGAACACACTGAAACTGTCAGCCAATTTAACTCCTTTAAATTGTAAGTGTTGGGTGTTTGTCCCAGTGATGGGAAAGCTGACTAGTACAATAATCAATATTAGTATAAACATTATTAAAAATTTAAGGTCTTTGTATATTTTATGAGTTTTGATCCACTGCAGTTGGTATTCCTGTTATTGTTCAAATACTACATGTTTAAGGAGTGGGAGTCTAGCTTTTTCAGGTTAGTTCCTCTGTCTTTTGTGCATGACTCTTTTCATCCTTGATAGCTTGATTGCTTTAATGCATAACAGGGTGTACAAGGTCCATACTGTCCTTTTCTTTACCCCAAATCTAAAATGAGTTATTCCTTCAAGGAACCCTTGATGCCTTTCAGTGGGGAATTAGACACTATAATAAGAGTGCTAAGGGTGTTCATTGCTATAGGGATTTCATTGTTTCTCATACTTTTCAGTGAAAAGAGCTAAGAAAAAAGGCCTTTTTGAGTTGCATTTCTTTCTTTTTGAAGTACAACTCTGGTAATTCTCCTAGTGAGGAATTATGGGGGGAAAAGATATAAACCTTATACCTTCAAATATATTCAGTATTTTTGAAATTTTATTTTATTTAAATTTCATTGAATGTTTTAACATTTTTACCGTATTCATAGGTAACTTTTAAAATAATGACAATAAAAGATAGTACAGTTGATGAATTTTTACATATGTATAACACATTATAATCATCATCTAGTTTCTGAAAATGCTTTTAAATGTCATAGAATTTTAATTTTAAGGTAGTTTTGTTTTATGTGATGATACTGTTCTATTGTGTTATGATTTTACTTTTTGTTCTTATTAGATCTGATATCCACCTAGTTCCTATTTTTGAAAACCTGTGTACCTTCACATATAATTGCCATTTTAATTTGTAGTCCCTGATGACTAACAATGTTGTAAATGTCCATGTGTGTCTATTGACCATTTTAGATCTTTTTTGTAAAATACTTAGTGAAAATTTTGGTTACTATCTTAATTGTGTTGGTTATCTTACTAATAAACTATAAGCATTCACTAAAGATTCTTGATCCAAGTCCCCTGTTAGATTTATGTATTGCAGATTTCGCCTTCATTCTGTAATTGCCATTTGGTTTTCTTTAATGTGTATTTCAAAAAAGAGACGTTTTAATTAACTTTTAAGAAACTCAAATTTACTATCAGTTTTCCTCTATGGTTTGTTCTTCCTGTGTCCTAACAAAACTTTCCGTATTTTACAGTGACAAAGGGGTTTTTCCTATGCTTTCTTCTCATCTTTATAATTATTATTATTTTATCTATAATCATTTGCAGTTGATTTTACTGTATAGCATGAGATAAAGATGGAGATTTCTTTAAAACGTGCATATCTAGTTCTTCCAGCACCGTTTGTTGAAAGTATTATCATTACCCCAATTGAATTGCATTGGTAGGGGCTGGAGATATAGCTCAGTGGTATAAGTGCCTGCCTAGCAGGCGCAGGGTCCTGAGTTCAATCCCCAGTACCGCCAATGAATTGCATTGGCACCTTTGTCAAAGAGCACAATTGAACATACATTTGTGGATTAAACTCTTGACACTATTCATTTCTATAAGTCTGTTTTTATTTCAGCACTACTTACCTGATTACAATAGCTTGTAAAGTCTTCAAATCAAACAGTGTAAATCCTTTAATTTTATTCTTCTTCTTCAAGTTGATTTTGACTATTCTGTGTTCTGTACATTTTCATATACTTTCTAGAACTGGGTTTTTAATTTCTTCAAAAGTTCTCATTTATTGAGGTTCTATTCTGATTTGGTGTATCTTTAATCCGTAGATCACTTTGGAAAGAACCAATATCCTAACTATAACACTGAGGAAGGTCATTTTTAGCACAGGCAATAAGTGCAAATGCCTCAACATAGGAATATTTCAGACTTCTCAAGAGAGAATGCAGGTGCCAGAGTCACAACAAGACAGTGGCTGAAGGAAAGAATAGTGGGAGAGTGGGTTAGCATAAGGGGAGGAATGATAGGTCATGTTATCAACTTTAGATTTTTCGCTCAGTGAGATGGGAGTTACTGGAAAGTTTCTGAGCAAAGGAATTAAACATTATGGTACATATAATAGGATCCGTCCAGACATTCTAACTTGATAAACTCCAGCAGAGAACAATGATATAAGTGGGGAATGGGTAGAGAATTATTCCAATAATCTAGGCAAGAGGTGGTAGGTAAATTAGACCAGATGTATAGTAACAGAAGTGATGCAATGTCACATTCTGGATATATTTTGATGGTACAGTCGTCACACTTTTCCTGATGAGTTGAATGTATGGTTTAAAAAGAAGAAAGAAATCAAAACTACCTTCAAGATTTTGGACTTGAAAAATCTTGAAAAGCAATTATCATCTCCCAAAGTGAGAAAGTTTACAAGACTAAAAAGCCTAATCATGTGAAAAATCAAAGATTCAGTTTTAAATATTTTAAGTTTAAGATAAGTACTGTACATTCAAATAGAGAGGTTACGAATACATTTAGCTATATAACTATTAACTTCATACCAGAGGCTGACCCTAGGGTTGTAAGCTTCTAAATGCAAAAAGCCATTAAGGTTAGAACCATCCTCACCAAGTTTTTTTTTTTTTTTTTTTTTTTTTTTGCGGTACTGGGGATCGAACTCAGGACCCTGCGCTTGCTAGGCAAATGCTTATTCCACTGAGCTATATCCCCAGCCCTATCCTCACCAAGTTTTGCATTCTATGACACTACATATGAAAAATACTTAGCATGGTGACACCTGGGGACCCTGCAGAAATGTAGCTATTACTATAAAATTGGAAAGTTGAGACCATATGTTTGAGGATCTTGGATGCTTATCTAAAGAACTGAAATTTGTTCAAGCAACAGTGAACCGATGAATGCTATAAGAGCAAGAAAGTGACATATTGGTATCAGACATCTAAATAGAGGGGTTAAGATACATAAATATTGAGTACAGAACACTTTATTTCATGGCAAAGAAGCCTCTGGAAACCATAGCAAGTATTAGCAGTAAGAATTCATTGTCCATGGTACAAAGGTATTAGCACATAACTTGTAAGTATAGAATTAGAAGTATAACAACGAAGGAGAGAAACAAGTAAAAGACTCATTCAGGCTAAATAAAGATATACTCAGGTTAAGAATATATGTGTTAAGAATATATGTTCACTTATGTGAACAATAATACAAAAGAACCAGAAGAGGAAAAACAATAAAAATGAAGGCAAAAGAGGTAATGTTTTGAAGACATCAGGACAAGTCATTAAAGATAGAATGTTGGAGAAAGAGAAGTAAATTAACATGCAAGTTCTCCAAACGGTTGGAATCTGAATTCAGTAGTACAAATGGAAAGGTAAGCTTTAGCGAGTTCAACTAACCTACTGGCCAACCTTTGTGAGTCCTTCAAGGTCATGAGCTTACCTAGCCATGCAATCTACAACTTCTACATGGTTTTTTTCTCAGAAATACTGGCTTAATATCATCCAACTCCCTATAGAGCCCTAAAGCACCTCAGCCCATGTTCGTAGGCCTACTTGCTATAGTGGGCTCAAGCCATCCCCAGCTTTTATGCAAATATAGCTTTTCCTCTAATATATCAACCCCCAATATTCTGGCCCTCCTATGACCTTCTTCAGCCTTTGTCTGTGCTCCTCATTTGGTTTTTATGTGCCACCTTTTATGATTATTTATCTTTAGCACATATCTTTTCTCTTTTCAAGTGGATTATAAGTGCCTCCGGGGCCTTACTCATCTTAGTATTTGCAGTAATGTGCACACAAGAAGCGCTCAATAACTGGCTCTTGTTGATGATGATTACAGAAAATTGAATTGAGGAACAGTGTCATCAGCACTTGGCAGTCTGGTGAGTCACTCTTATCACTATAGAGAGAGACTTATCAAGGAAATGGAAATATTGGAGTTATCTTGACAGTGCACTCTTCCCCAGGGTTGTGCTAAAGTCATAGTACTTCTTTTTCTCCTCTTGTGATTTCAAGTTTAGCTACTTGAACATATGCCATCCAAATTTTATAATACACTATGACTTCTAAATCTCTAACTCATTTAAGATTATTTGCTTCCTGATGAAAACTAAAGACACATCTTAATCTCATGCAAACTGTATTTTGAGCTACTTAATTTATCCCAAATAACTTATGCTATGTTTATGACATGGACCCAGCTATTTTTACAGCAGGCTCACATTTCTGTTTATCTTTTCTATTTCAACTGTTCTCTAATTTCCAAAATTCCAGTGTGATCAACCTGACTTTGTGTTAATGTAATCAATGAGGACAGAAATTCCAGCTCAACATTTGAACTAGAAATGAACGGCCATGGTAACTGATGATGGAGATAGTAGCACAATAAAAGTAACCTTATAATGTCCAGCTCTTCATGATTTATTGCCTAGTATAACAAAGATAGCTAAGGAACCTCCAGTATTTGAGTGACTTTTATAAAATGTGATTAAGATATACAATAAATATTCACAACTAAATTTTTTTATTACAGTAAAAGACAAATTGCCATTAATTCTCCTCAGAATCCTCCCCCTCACTTTGAACACACTTATCCCATCATTCTTGCCACTTTCTGAAGCAACTCATTCCTACTTCGCCAGTGTCTTTACGAGGTGTGATCAAAAATAGGATGAACTCTGCTGCTTACTGCCAGTCACCAGAAAAAGAAAGTTTCTAAAAATATGACAGCGTGTCCTCATCCACCTTGCTCACCATATCCAGATCCGTGGGACTTCTGGCTCTTCCCCAAGTCAAAATGACTGTGAAGGGTGAATATTCTAAATCCGTTCAGGATATGGAGGTAGCAAGACAGCACAACTAATGATTCATGAAAGAGGATTTAATTAAGTTTGCTGGTTCATTTTAAATATACATAATGATCACTTTCATCATGGCAACTTTGCACCTGTACATGACTTATACTAATTTGTCTTTTTTCATATTCTATTATTCCCCCTTCAACCCTGTTCCCCGCCTTATGTACAAAAGCTTTGTTTCCATTTTTCTTCTTTTTTCTTTTCCCTTTCTTCTTTTCCCATTCCCTTCCCTTGTTTGCTTTCCCAATTGAGTATTTTCTTCTATTTCATAATATCTAGTATACATTCAGGTCCTTATCTACACTTTTGATTTCCTATATGAGAGAAACAATCCAATATTTACACATGTGTGTTTGATTTATTTCACTGAACAATATAGTCTGAAGGTCTATCCATTTACATAGAAATGCTTCAAGTTTATCCTTAATGGCTGAGTAGTACTCTATTGTATACAAAATCACATCTTTTTTATCCATTCATTGACTGATGGGCATTTGATCTGTTTGCAGAGTCTAGGTATTTCAAACTGTGCTTCTATGACATGGGTGTGCATTTACCACTGTGATATGACATTTTTAATTCTTCCAGGAAGATGTCAAGAAGGGGGATACTGCGATCAAGTGGAAATTCCTGTTTTAGTTTTTTGAGGGATCTCCATACTGATTTCCACAGTGGTTACATCAGTTTACCATTTTTCCATTTCATGAAAGAGGACTGCACTAAGTTTACCAGTTCATTTTAAATAGACATAATGATCACCTTCATCATAGCGACTTTGTACCTGTACAAGAATTATCTTAATTTATCAGATAATAATTAATAAGATATTCATAAGATAATCTTAATTTATCTTATCTTAATTTAATTTATTTAATTTTATCTTTAAATTATCTTAATTTATCAGATAATAATTGACAAGATAATAATATATTCATAACATAATAATTCACTGTTCACCAGCAGTGGAAAAGTGTCCCTTTTTCTCCACAGCACCACCAGCATTTGTTCTTGGTTGATATCTTGATAACAGCCATTCTTTCTGGAGTGACACGGAATCTCAGCGTTGTCTTAATTTGCATCTCTTGAATGACCAGAGATGTTGAACATTTTTTATATATTCATTTACCATGTATATTTCTTTATGTAAGAAATATCTATTTGTTTAAGATGTCCATGTTTGGATTAGGTCTTTAATTTTGGGATGTCTGATTTTTTTCAGTATTTTATATATTCTAGAGATTAGTCCCTTATCTTTAGAAGAGCTGGCAGAATTTTTTCCCACTCTGTGGGTCATCTCCTGACTTTGTTGGTGATTTTTCTTTTTTTTTTTTTCTGTGCAAAAGCTTTTTAATAAGATGAGATTCCAGTTTTGTATTCTTTGTAGCATTTCTCTTGTAGTCTTGTTTTTATTCATTAAGTCTTTGCCTATACCTATGTCTTCAAGAGTTCTACCTATTCTCTCTTCCAACATATTTAATATTTTAATTGTTTCTGTTTTAGTATTTAGACCTTTGATCTATTTTGATAGTCTTTGGCATGTGGAAAGCCAGTTTTCCAGCACCATTTATTAAAGAGGTTATCTTTCTTCCAGTGAACATGCTGGGTCCCTTTGTAGAAGATAAGGTGACTGAGTGTGTTTGGAATTGTTTTTGCATCTTCTAATTAGTTCTATTAATCCTCAAGCCTATTCTTTTCCCAATACCATGCTCTTTTTTTAATCACAGTAGCTTTTTACTATGATTTAAAGTGCTATATTGTGAAGCCTCCTGCCTTGCCTTTATTGCCCACAATTATTTTTGCTATTCTATATCTCTTCTGGTTCCAAGTAAATTTAGGGATTATTTCTCTGGTTCTGTGAATTATGCTATTGGTATTTCGATTGGAGTTGCATTAAATCTATATAACAACTTTGGGAGTAAGGCCATTTTCACTATATTGGTCCTTCCTACCCAAGAACAAGGGATATCTTCTCTGATATCTTCTTTAATCTCCCTTTCAGAGTGTCATACTTCCTCTATTAGATTGACTCCTAAAAATTTCATTTTTTTTGATGCTACTGAGAAAGGTGTGGTTTCCCTAATTTCTCTCTCAATGAGTTTGTCGTTTGTGTATAGAACCACTATTGATCTTTGAGTGTTGACTTTGTATCCAGATAGCTGGCTGAATTTGCTTTTTTAATCTAGAAGTGTTTTGTGGAGTTCTGAGGTCTTCTGTGTAGAGTATCATATCACCTGAAAATAATGATAATTTGACTTCTCCCTTTCCTATTTTATTCCTTTTATTTTTTTCTCTTGTCTAATTGTTCTGTCTAATGTTTCCAGAACTATATTGAATAGGAGTGTTGGTAGTATACATCCTTGTCTTGTTCCTGATTTTAGAGTAAAAGCTTTCAGTTTTTGACCATTTAATATATTCTTGGCTGTTGGTTTGTGATAGATGGCCTCTATCCGATGGAGATAAAGACCACCTATTCCAATGTTCTGTAGGGTTTTTTTTTCTGTAGGGTTTTTATCATGAGTGGGTGCTGGACTTTGTCAAATGCCTTTTCTGCATCTATTGAGATGATCATGTAATTTTTATCTTTGGCTCTGTCAGCATGGTGTGTTACTTTTTTTATTTTAAAAGTAAAATAATGAAAACATATTAACAAACAGACAGCTATTTACAAAGTAGTACAAGAATAGTACAATCAAAACTGAATTACATAACAGATGCTGGCGAGGCTGTGGAGAAATAGGGACTCTATTACACTGCTGGTGGGAATGCAGACTAGTGCAACCAATGTGGAGAGCCGTTTGGAGATTTCTCCGCAAACTAGGTCTAGAGGTTCCATTCAAACCAGCTATTCCTCTTCTGGGTATTTTCCCAGAAGATCTGAAAACATCATATCACTCTGATATATGTGCACCCATGTTTATAGCAGCACAATTTGTAATAGCTAAAATGTGGAAGCAACCCAAGTACCCATCCACAGAAGACTGGATTAAAAAATTGTGGCATTTTAATATAGTGAAATATTATTCAGCTACAAAGAAAGACAGTTTTGGGGAATTTGTAGGCAAGTGGTCAAAACTGGAGTCCATACTCATAAGTGAAATAAATCAGTGATACATGTGCAGGCAACGTATTGTATCACTGGTGTAAGAACCCGAGCGTGGGAATATAAACTAAGAGACATGAAGGAAATCTGTTCTAAAACAAAGAACAGATGGGACGAGGGAAAGGAGAAAAGAAAGAGACAAAAATATATGTATGTATATATGAATATACATATATGCAGGAGGGCTAACATGGTTCTACTTTTGTATTATATCACTTAATGCTAAGGAATAATCGATGATGGGTTATTTGATCAATCTTGTATGTCTGTATGTGTTATCCTGAACACACACTTCGAAGATATCAATATGCAAAGCAGCAACTATTGGTGGTTTTGTTGTTGTTGTTGTTGTTATTGTTGTTGTTTGCCTGTTTTGTTTTTTGTCTTTGGATTTTTGGTATTTGTGTTTTTTATGTTGTTGAGAGGATTAATTGTCTGACTTATTTTGCATGTCTGTATATGGGTTCATATATTTACACTTCGAAGATATCAATGGATAAAGAAATAACCACTGTTGAGACCATGTCACCTTGTCTATAGATTAGTTGTGATTGCACTATTTTTTATGCGAATTGGTGTCTGTTTGTTAATATGTTTTTGTACTTTTATTTTTTTAAATAAAAAATAAAAAAAAACTGAATTACAGCCAAGGAGACGGAATTAACAATGGTTGTTGTATTACATATTGATAACTTCAACGTGTATACTCAGGAAAACAAATATAGACATACAAGATTGATCAAACTACTAATCATTAACTGTTTCTTACAATAAAGCGACAGAAGTCAGTAGTACAACTATGTTAGCTATCCTGCATATACATACATACATGCATAATTACCCCTTTATTCCTTTTCTTTTTCCCCTCATCCCATTTGATTTTTACTCTTGAGAAGTTCCCTTTCATTTCACAATGTTTATCACACCTCCTAATTTATATTCACACTTTCAGGTTCTTACACTGTTGATACAATACATTGCTTACACACACACCTCTGATTTATTTCACTTATGAGTATGGTCTCTAGTTGTGACCATTTACCTATAAAAGTCTCAAGTTTGTCTTTAATTATAGCTGAGTAGTATTACATTATGTTAAAATGGCACAGTATTTTTTTATCCAGTCCTCAGTGGATGGACATTTGGGTTGATTCCACGATTTAGCTATTACAAATTGTGCTGCTATACACATGGGTGCACATGTATAGCTGTGATATGATATTTTAAGATCTTCTGGGAAAATACCCAGAAGAGGAATAGCTGGGTTGAATGGGACCTCTAAATCTAGTTTGTTGAGGAATCGCCAAACTGATTTCCACAGTGGTTTCACCAGTCTGCATTCTCACCAGCAGTGCAGAAGAGTTCCTATTTCTCCACAGCCTCACCAGCATTTATTGTTGGTTGATTTCTTAATGCTAGTCATTCTCACTGGGGTGAGATGAAATTTCAATGTTGTTTTAATTTGCATTTCTCGAATGACTAATGATGTAGAATATTTTCTCATATATTTATTTGCCATTTGTATTTCTTTATCTGAGAAGTGTGTATTCATCTCAGATGCCCATTTCTGGACTGGTTCTTTGAATTTGGGGAGGTTCATGTTTTTCAATTCTTTATATGATCTAGATAGAAGACCTTTGTCCAAGAGACAGCCAGTTAGGATGTTTTTCCCAATTTATGGGTTTTCTTTTTACTCTGCTGGTGATTTCTTTAGATGTGCAGAAACTTTTCAGTAAGATGAGTTCCCAGTTGTTGACTTTTTGAAGTGTTTCCCTTGTGGTTTGATTTTTGCTTATGAACTCTCTGCTTAGTCCTATGTTTTCAAGATTT
>PVLD010031274.1:0-15894 GCA_004027595.1 Dinomys branickii | reverse complement strand
AGAAGACAAGTACCGAGAGTGTAAGTATCCAATAAAAGTTAACTACTATTTTAATTCTCTGGTTCTCCTATGCAGAACAACCGTCCTCATTTTTGTCTCCAAACATGTATCATATAGTTTTTCTGAATTCATTCTTCAAATTATATTTTTTTAATTTTTGAATTCCTAATTCTCATCTTCTCGGATAACTAAGGTAGCACTAGAGTTTAAATACCAAGAAGCTAAAGACTTTTCTGTCTTGTTTCACACAGATGACACAGAATGTAGTTCAGAACCTGGCACACAGTAGGTGCTCCTTAAGTAGTTAATAAATGAATAAAGATTAATATAAATTTAGTGAGTTTCAGTTTATATTCTTTTAAAGAAAGAAGTATATACAAATGCAATCAGTGTATATTAATGAGTATATATATCCTGTAGATCAATAGCTATTTTTTTGTGTAAATCTATATGCTTTATTCCAAGGCAAGACATCCGATAAGTCAGAGGCAGAAAATTACACATTGTCTCTTTCGGAAAAAGTAACGTTTTAGGATATTTGACAATTTCTACAAACATGATAAAATCAGGTTGCTTTATTTCATACTGAAATAAATTCATTTTTTTGGTCACTGAAGAATTTTAAGTTAAGTTTTATCTAAAAATATGAGCTCTGTTGATTTAGATGCAAATTATATATATATATATATATATATATATATATATATATATATTAAACCAAACCTAGAATAATTTCATTGGAAAAGAAAACCTTACAGCTTTTTTCTTTACAATTTCAAGAAGAATACATCTTTAAATTTCTATAAAATGCATTTTAAGTTATGTGAATTTATCTTAATTACTATAACTTCATCCACAGAAACCATATTTTTTCTGCCTGGAAAAGAATATGTACTGCATAAGGCAAGTTGAAAAGCTCTCCAATGAATAAGAATCAGTCATGCTGAAGGGACCTCACATTTCATAAATGAGTTTTCAAGAGACACCATATTCCTCATATTCTATCTTTTACTTTGAGTAGATTCTGAAAAATCATATGGGAATTTCAATGGCAAATGTGTCTTTTAATACCTTGAACAACTCCCATTGGTCCATTCCAAAACATCATTCTATATTTTCATTGAACTTGAAAAAGTGAAATGAAACAGAACAAAAAATTCTTTGTTGCAAAGCTAATACTTCAAAAACTGGGCTTATAAATTGTCACCACAGCTCGGCTTTGAGACTAATGAATCTCTGCTCTGCTCAGTTCATTCTTTGTGTAGTAATGTTGAATGGAGAAGTCTCAGATGCTCCTTTATTTGAATCACAATAGCTGCCTAAGAAAGCTCTAAGAAAAGGTAAATTGATGCATGAGTTTTCTGTTCCCATATTGTTTTCTTGGATTCCCAGTGCTCTAGTGATTTCTGCCAGGAGAAATGAAAAAAATGAATTTGAATCATAGTGTAGATTTAATTTCATTTCAAAGACTTGTCAATTCACTAAAAGGATGTTGACCTACCTTACAATTAGTACTGCATTTTTAATGAGAATTGAAAGTTAAATTCACAATGAATGAATTAATTTTAAGTGATTCTTTACATTAAAGCTGTTTCTGAGAACATTTAGTAGTGATTGTACATGCTATAAACCACAACAAAGATAAGACTTTATTGCACTATATTGATGATAATTAGAGATTGCTTCACACACTTTTGAGTATTGACTGTCCAACAGTATCAATTAAAGGTTATTTTCTGTGAACTCATATTAAGTTAATTTTAACTGGGTTACTTTTTAGCACAATTTTCAGAAGGGAAAATGGCTTTTGAAAATAATAAACAAAATTTTAATTTATCTAGAAAATATTTTTAAAGGAAAATCTACTCATATTAATCTGATTCTATACAATATTAACTATTAAGATTCTTACACATGACATTTTCTACCTACTTTTCAGAAAATGTATGCTTGAATTTCAATATTAACATTTCACAATCTTGATATGTAGCAGAGCTTACATGGAAATAGACAAGATATAAAGATGCCAAAACTCAGATTCTGACTCTAAAATTACTTGGCTACTGGTTACTAGAAGAACATGGTTGTAGCCACATATTACCCATTAGTATCAGAAATGCCATTGTCAGTATCTTATCAAAGGTACATTTGTTAGTTTAGCTGATTTCATAATCCAGGGAATCAAATTTTTTTATTTTTAAAGATAATAAAAACATATTAATAAACAAAGAGACAAAGAAAACAACACCCAAACGATAGAAGCAATACAGAGTTTCAAACAAGAAAATTAACAGTAGATATTGAAAATTAATAATAGATATGATATTACACATTGTTATTTTCAAATTGGTTATTCAGTTAAACAAATATAGGCATTTAAGGTTGATCAAACAATTAAACATTAACTGTTCCTTTCAATAAAGCAATAGAAGTTGGTAGTATGTCACAGTTACCCTGGTGTGTATATATATATATTTTTTTCCCCTTCTTTTTCTTTTTCTTTTTTCCCTCATCCCAGTTGGTCCCTCCCTTTGACCAGTTTCTTTCCCTTGCACAGTATTGATTATACCTTTCAGATTTTATTTATTCTTTCAAGTTTCTACACTAGTGAGACAATACAGTATTTGCACATGTGGGTCTGATTTATTTCACTTATGAATGAGTATGGACTCTAGTTGCATCCATTTACCTATGAAAGCCTTAAGTTTATCTCTTTCTTTATAGCTAAGTAATATTCCATTATGTAAAAACATCACATCTTTTTTATTGATTCCTCAGTGCAAGGGAATTTGGATTGGTTCCATGATTTAGCTATTACATATTGAGCAGCTACAAACATGGGTGCAAATATATTGCTGTGGTGTGCTGTTCGCTATTCTTGTGGAAAAATATCCAAAAGGGAAAAAGCTGGGTTGAATGGGATCTCTAGTCCCAGTTTACTGAGAAATCTCCAAACTGATTTCCACAGGGGTTGCACCAGTCTACACTCCCACCAACAACAGATAAGGGTTCCTTTTTCCCCACAGTCTTGCCAGCATTTGTCATTGGTTGATATCTTGAAGATAGGCCTTCTCTCTGGGGTTAGATGAAATCTCAATGTTGTTTTAATTTGCATTTCTTGAATGACTAATAATTTTGAACATTTTTTCATGGATTTATTTGCCATTCATATTTCTTTATCTGAGAAGTGTGTTTCATCTCAGAAGCCCATTTTTGGATTGGGTCTTTAAATTTGGGGAGCTGATTTTTTTTTAGATCTTTATATGTTCTAGATAGAAGTCCTTTGTCTGAGAGAGAGCAGCTAAATTTTTTTCCCAATTTGTGGGTTTTCTTCTTATTCTGTTGGTGATTTCTATAGATGTGCAAAAACATTTCAACAAGATAAGATCTAAGATCCCAATTGTCAATTCTTTGAAGTATTTGTGTTGGTTCCATGGTATAGTGCAACCTTGCAGTTTGGTTTTTGTTCATGAACTCTTTGCCTACCCCTAACCCTTAAAGATTTTACCTACTTTTTCTTCTGGAAGATTTGCTGTTTCATCCAGGGAATCAGTTTAAAAAGTTTCCTTGTTGCTTTAGTCCAGTTAGCCTGCCATGACAAAATAGAATAAACTAGGTGTCTCATAAAACACCAATTTATCTCTTATAGTTCTGGAGGCTGAAAAGTTCACAAACAAGGAAAAGGCATCGTCAGTGTGTGGTGATGACCTGCTTTCAGACAAGTGGTACCTTCTTCCTGTAGTCTCATAGGTAAAGACCTTCTTTTACAAGGGACTAATTCCACTCACATGGACACCATTTTCATGATTTAATCCCACTGCCAACTACTACAAACTTTGATATCAGTATTTCAACATATAAAATTTGGAGGAACACAAACAAATTCTATAGTACATGCACAGAGGAAGGTATTTTTGTGCCTAGTTCAGTTTCTGCATTCAGATCCAAGAAAGAATAATGGTATGTTCTAGGCCATGCTAATATATATTGGAGAGATTTACCAAATCTTTTCTGTGGCATAATTGGAGAAGTCAGTCAACATATTCAATGCCTGACTTACTATAGGTCCAGAAAGTAGAAAATAAGAGTGGAAACATTTGGTAGGATGAAGGAATAAAAAGGAGATTAAAAATATGGACATATACTGAAGTGCTATTTCAGTAGAAACTTTGGTTTTTAAATTTCTTCCCCATTCTTTAGGAATATCTGTGTACCATGTCTTGCTAAGGGGATGGATTTTTAATCACATAAAGTGATTCAGAAAATTTTTAAGGCCGTGCTAGAATAGTATTTTCCAACATTTAGACTATGTACTCTTGGAAGTATTTCTTCAATAATAAAGTCCTAAAATGATTCTTATATTAAATACATACATAACTGGTCACTATGATGCACATTGTGTAAAACAATCCCCAATTGACAAGACATTCTGTCTTTGTGCTCCTTGCTTGCTTTTCCAGTATAAACCCTAGACCACCAGAGATTGGGGCCTAATATTCTGGGAATAATCCTGATCAGTGCTCATCAATGTAAATAAATCTACCTCCAAATCCATGGTATAGTTTCAGTTTGCCATTGCATTGGTGTGTCAGCTGAAAAGACTGACCAAGCTGAACTCTTTGGTCATCAGTCATGGCCTTCATGGACAGAGAAAGGATCTTTGTAGGTCTTGATGGGAAGGCACACCTTTGAGATTTCTCAAGTTTCCTCAGAGGTATGGAGGAGGATTCCTGGTTACATGTTTGAGCAGTTCACATCATATCCAAAAGGGAGGGGGATCCAATCTGTCTGTCTGTCTGTCTGCTTGCCTGATTCCAGTAAGACCCCCAGGGGCACCACAGTTAGTCTATCTGTCAGTGCATCTCAGCTACAGGAGAAGGGGAATCTGCTCAACTGTCATTAGTCAAGGCCACCTGAAGTTACGGGGGTTGAAATGTTTAGCCTCTGAATGCCTGTGAGTGAGTTGAATGGAAAGTATAAGCAACAGGCTGCTCCGTTTGTGCACCAAGACTGGGAAGCACTGGTCATGGTGGGTGATTGTGTTCTCACCTGTGGTTTGGTTTCAATTGACATATGGCATAACAGAGACCTCAAACCTTCTTTAGATAAGTTAGCCCTAATTCTCCAGAGGGGCATGGTCAGGTGGGCATCTGAATGGTCTCTCTCTGAGGGGCATCTACCCTTTGTGCGTTGCACTTTTGTACAAGGGTGCACAACATACACCATAGGGAGACAGAATGGGAGCTAATTAGTTAAACCCATAGTCCCTGAGTGCAGGAAAAAGGGTTTCTACAGAGTTAAAAGTGAAACCAAGCTGCTCCCTGCATCTCAAAGAGAAAAGGATAAAAGAGGCCCATTCTTCCTAAGAATTCTGCCTTGGCATCTTTGTCAGCAAGCACAATTGCTGCCAACAGCTATAGCTTCACTCGCTGCTCCTGACTCATTTGCTTCCAGCCAACTGAACTGGTTCCAACCCGTCATTTCCTGAATTTGGCCACAGAGGCCACCCCGGAGACATGCCTATCATGGTCATGTGGCATCATCTAACATCCACCTGAAATGATAGCAGGCAATTCCTTCTGGGTTCCACATGTTGACTGAGGAAAAAATGGGCTGTCAGCCCTGATGAATGAGTTGCTGACCTTTCCAAATGTCATCTTGTGTAGACACAACCAAGTCAAGCACTTCTCAAAGGCATCAAAAAGGGGGACAAAAAGCCCATCAACTACTGTTACCCAGAAACCTGATAAAAAAAAAGCACCTAATATCTGTGAGAAAATCCAGTATTTCAGTCAACCAAACACCTGAGGTCTGTAAGAAAATCCAGTGTGACAGACAGCCATACACTTTGGGTATGAATTATAAGGACTATGGACACTAAAAAAAATAAAGTAAAAAGATAAGAACTCTCAAATGTTCCCTCTGTCAAAAGGTTCAACTGAGAAAATCCTGTGACCAAAGGCCAGCTCACTTGGACTCAATTGCCATAAGGAGTTAAGAACTCTCCCACTTTGACTCTGAACCTGTGTCCTGCATGACAAGAAAGCCATCCTACTCCTTGAAACAAACCTGAAAGCCTATCTGAGAGACTATCAGATTCAGTCCAAACCAAAAACCTTTACTCTGTTTGGCCTGAGGGCCTTGAGTCTGATCTACCCTCTTATTCCGTTCATCAGCCTCAAGCTGCTCAGCTAGCTCAGACACTACCACTGCCAGTTCTGTCTCTAGCACCACAGCCTCCTGCTCTCCAAGATTAATTCACTTGGACTCAATTGCCATAAGGGGTTAAGAATTCATCTACCTTGGCTCCATAAGGTATGTACCTACCTGCCAACATGGGATGACTATCAGCAACTGATTCTGACTCTGCTTAATACTGAAGAATGCTGCTGCATTTTAGATGGGGCCCAAGCCTGGTTAAAGTCAAAAGTCTCTGCCACTGTTCCCAATCCTGATGCTTGGGTGAATATAGTGCTCCCTGAAACATGTCCAGACTTGGGACTGTGATGCAACAGAGGGCCATGAAGTCTTAGATCAGTACCACATTGCTGTCCTGGCAGGCCTCCAAGAGGGAGGCAAGAGGCCAAGAAACATACATAAAGTTACTGAAGTTACCCACTGGAGCCCCCATTGAGAAGAAATCTGCCAAAGCATATCCTGTGGATATTGGTGGACACTTTATCAGCCATGAACTCTTGTATAAGTCAGCCCTCATACTGCTTCCAGGCAGACACCTTCTCTACAAGTTAGAACTGACCACCTCATTTGCACCAAACCAGTTGGCCTCTCTTTCATTTAACCCTTCATTTTCAACTATGATTCTTCTCTGAGAGAAAGATCACACCTATATCAGCCTGAGACAGATAACCACAATCCTGAAATTCTGAAAACTCTCCTCTCCGAGGAATAAACTTAAGGCTCAGATCCAGACCTGTCCATCAACCATGCCGCCTCACTGAAACTCCCATTGCTGTCAGCTGTCAGCAATGCAGTCATCACATCACACTCTATGGTTCCCAAATCAAGCACCCTTTTTGAAATGTTACTCAAATGCCACAGTTACTCAATTGCCACAAGGGTTTGGGAACTCTCCTACTATTTTCAGCGAGGCTTTAACAACAGATTTGGTCAAGCCACTAGCACCTTTCCTCTGAGGTTTCTCTCTCTGTTCCAGGTCTGCAATGGTCTCCCAAGCAAATGGTACAGATTGTCAAACTGCTAAAATATTCCTATCCTTCCTGTAAAGCCAGTTCAAGATGTCCAAGCTGCCAAAACTACGGCAATTGCCCTCCATATATGTTGCCTAAGTCTTCTGACACCCATAGCCTGCTGGTACACCTGACTGGACCTAAAAAAATGCCTTATTCTGCCTTCAGTTTGGCTCCTACCAGTCAGTTCCTCTTTGCAACTGACCTGGACTCAGGCTCCAAGAGTTTGAAAAACTTATTTCCTCTTGGAAAAGCACTTCTGATTAATGGTACTCACTTTCTCTGGAAAGACACAAAAGCTCTGCTACAATATCTGCCAGAAACTGGTTACAAATTTCTTGGAGCCTCTGGCTTCTATAAAATCTAGATGCTTGAGTTCTTAAAAACAGTGATACTCACTCATAGTGTTAGCCCCTGAGATTGCCCAGTGGCCTACCTGTGTAAATACTTGGCCACTGTCCCTCTAATGAAAAAAGCTGATAAGCTCACCGTAGGTCAAGACCTAGCTTTCCTGGTGCCACTTGCTGGGCTGGACCTCACACAGTACCAAGGACACTTATGCAAATATCCCTGCCTGACTTATGGCCATGTACTTACACACAGAGCTGGGTCCAACATATCATGAGTGCCTAGTACTGTCTGATAAAGTGTTCTTGAGCTGTTCAAACGTTAAAAAATAAACCCCCTGACAGATGCTGAGTACACTCTATTTACAGATGGAAGTAGCTCTGTTAGGAATGGAGTCTGACAGGCTTGTTATGCTGTAGTCACATTGGACAAAGCTATTTTAGCCAAAGATTTCCGGCTACTGCTTTCTGCTGCTATTTGAAAACCTACCACCAAAGCAAAACAATTCAATCTAGAAGTTTAAGCCCCCTCCGTGGATCTGATGGACTGAAACATCAACCTCAGCCACCAGACCTTCACCACTGTATATTCTATAAGCTCAAGGTGCTGTATTGCCACTCATACCACTGCAGCCAGCTACAGCTTCATTGTCTGTGTCACTGGCCCTGATCTCCCATTCCCTACCCATACTGAGAAGATAGTAAATGTCTGTAGGGTTCTGCTCTAAAAATCAACCCTAGGCCACAAAAATCAATATGGCCTACCCTTGATCATTGGCAGTGACAACAGGTCTGCATTTGTAGCAAAGGTACATCAAAAAGTACATTAAATAAAAACTGCACGTAGCAAACAGGGCACAAAGCTCTAAAAAGTAAAAAAAAAAAAAAACAGTTTGTAGCCAGCTAAAAGCCCAGCTATATTTGTAGACATTCCTACACACATATAATCCAGATACATATTAATTACCTCTACAAGTTTCAGAAATTTAGCCTTCAATCTGCTAAAAAGTGTACTTGGACACTTGGACAGTTTCCAAGGATCACTCTGAAGAGAATGCTTGCATGACTGAAGCGTGAAGGCATCACTCACAGGATTACTCCATATCTATTCCCCTTGATTTTGGTGTCTTTTCAGGATGCTTACCCAAGTCCTTCCTTCCTTGACCTGTGCTAGGTGTGGTTTTTGTTAATTTACCTGGCTTCTTCTTATCCCAGTCCTTGCTTCTCCTTCCTCTTTCTTTTTGGCTGAAAATCTATGGATTGTTGCCCCAAGACAATAGAACAATCAATCAAACACTTAACCAAGATTTGATAAATGTTGAAGACACATTGGACACTCTAATAGATCAGATTAACTTCCTCAAAAACTTGCCAGAGTAATGTTACAGAACAGACAGGTCTAAAATCTAGCTGGGCAATGTCCCAGAAGATCACATGCAGTATGCCCAGAAGAGATTTGCTAGAGAAAATAAAAGAGGTGGGAAATGTAGCAGCAAATGTCCTCCACCCCCCGCTGGTATATTTCAGTTTGTTAGTTTTCCAGGTAATAGTTCCTGTTCTGGATCCAGCGGCTCCTTTCTCTTAGAAATAGCTCGTCACTGTGATGCATAGCTATTCACTATGATGCACACTGTATAAACCAATCTCCAATCAGCAAGTCATTCTCCCTCTGTACTTCCTGCTTGCTTATTCTATATAAGCTCTGAACTACCAGAGACTGGGGCCTGCTATTCTGGCTATGGTCCCAATCAGTGCCCGTTGAAGAAAATAAATCTGTCTCCAGATATTGGGTGCCATTTCAGTGCTTCTGTTTGCCATTGCGGGTGAAAGACAGCCAACAGAGACAAACTGGAGATATTGAGAGCTAGACATAGATCCCTGAGAGGATGTCTAAGAAACTCACACTTGGACTGAGAAAGGACACAGGGCCTGCATTCTGTGGTAGAAGGACACACTTCTGGATGGGTCTGGCTCACAGAGTTATCTGAATCTGAAAGTGATAGCACTGAGTCCACCAGTCTGCTAGAACCGCTGCCCCACAGGCCTCCTCCAGATGAGACCAATGGTCTGATTAAATACTTGTGTACCAATCTGATAAAGGTGTTGTCTCAGCTTGGAGAGTTGGCATGGACTGGTATTTACATTCAGGGACCTTTCCAGTAGAGTGATCACTACAGGAACCCACAGGCTTTAAAGAGGGGCAGAGGAGAATGTAACTTGCTGGATTTCAAAGAGACCAGACTCTGTAAGGAAGGGAACTATTCATTTGAAAATGTGTGAGATTCTTTTGTTCCGTCATTTTCATGCAATTTTTTCCCACCACTGTTTTTGTTTTTGAATTTTTTCTAGTGGAGTTTGGAGTTTTATCACACATTTTCTTTTCCCCCTTTTTATTATTACTGTATGTGGTTTATTAATCTTCTCTCTCTCTCTCTCTCTGTGCTCTCTTCCAATTTGTTCTCTTCTTTCATTTTGCTGCTATCAATAGGTATGTCAAGTTCACTTACTTTTTTATTATATTCTTTTCCTTGTTGATTTTTACTGTTACATTAACTAATGTAACTAATTTTCTTTTGCTCCTTAATAGGATTTTTTTTTCATTTCTATCACCTCTTTCCCATCTTCCATTGCATTTTTCAAATTCTAATTTTTATTCCCTCATTTACCTGAAACTCCTATCCTTACTAGTACAACCAATAACATTTATGAATATCTAAATAGTTAATTATCTCTTACTATAATTGAATGCTGTTCTATTGCTAACAGAGAAAATGTTGTCCTGTTGAGTAGATATTTACTATATATCAAGATCTGGTTTCTCTTAAGAGTTTCTATAATGACTAGAGATCTTTTATTTTCTATGGATAGGGTCAGTACATTATTAGTTCTTAGGACTTGTAAATTTCAAGTTTATATTTGATATTTTTGTTGTTGCTGATTTTACAAATTTAGCCAAGGTTGCTATCAACTGGCATGTCAATATCTGTATAGTTATTTCTATTTTTTTTCTACTTATCCAAGGTAACATACTTCTTGCTTTAAATTAGTATGTCAATATCTACATTGCCTGGGGGTCATCAATCATGCTATAGTATTTTCTCAAAGAACTTGGTATGGGGCCAAATTGGCTGCAATCTCTTCTCCCAAATTAAGAGAAATTGTTGAGTCCTGGGACAGAGGTAGAGGCCAATAGCTAACAATCCCATGAAAACACCACTGAAAAGTAGAAATTAACTAAAGAGATCACAACACTTTGTATAAAGCTCCTTGCTAAACTCTATAAGCTTCAACATAGGAAAAAAAAACAAACAAAAAATAGAACAATGATAAAACAAGGCAACAAAATACCTCCAAAAACCTCCTAATTCACCCAAAGCCAATCCATGGTCATTGAGAGGAAAGAGGTCAAAAGCCACATATTCAAATATGTGAAAAAGGAACATTGGAGGTAACAAAAGAGACCAATAAGGTATGTGGTGAATTCAAAGCATACATAATTAAAGAGATAATGGTCCTAATAAATCAAATGATTAGAAAGTCTAGAGACCACATAAATAAAATACTAGGGGACCTAGAAATGGAGATGCAAATCATGAATGCTTAGAAAACAAAAGAATTGGAGGCCATAAAAATGCTGCAAACAGAAATCCAAATTATAAGTATTTTCAAAACATGAAGAGCAGAATTTACCAATGTGAGAATAGGGCACTGGAGGCAAACCTATGGCACACATGCCATGGCATGCTGTTTGTATTTTTGAAATCTCTAAAATATTTGCCATCACTGGAATAGGATATCAAATCTTGAAAACAGGAATATGGATAATGATCAACTAATGTGAGGCACCTTAAAAACAGCAAGGTAATATTAAAATGGATTTAATAGTTGCTAGATGATGGAAAGTTGAACCTAGGGTCAACTGGAATGTGTGAAAAATAAGAAGATAGCACAAGGGACATAAAAACTTGTTTATAGAAGTTAGAGCAGAAAACTTTCCAAATACAGAAAAAGAATATAACATACAAATTAATGAGGCATACAGAACCACAAATAGCCATGATCAGAAAAGAAACCCTCAAAAACACATCATAGTCAATGTTCCAGAAATCCAACACTAGAAAATAATCTTACACACTGTTAGAGAAAAGGAGCAATTCATCTATAAGGGAAAACCCATCAGAATTGCAGCAGCCTTCATAATGAAAAACTCAGGAAGTCCTTGGATTGAGGTGTCTCAAGTCGTAAAATAACCATCTTCCAATCTAGACTGATACATCTGCAAAATTATCTTTCAATGTTAATGCAGAAACAAAATATTTCCATGATACTCAGTACCTAAAGTAATTCTTACCACCAAATGAGCACTTTAAAAAAAAAGAAGCTTAAGGGTATCCTAGAAAGAGACGCTGAAATTAACAATATCAAAAGCCCATTAGAATGAACTCACCAGGCAAGGTAAGCAAATAAGAAGGAAAAGAAAAGGAATCACCAAAAAGAAAATAATATAATGACAGAGGGAAGCCAATACCTATTGGTTATAATGATCAATGTGAATGGTCACAGTTCAATCAAAAGAAAGAGATTAGCAGAATGGAACAAGTAACTAGATGCAAAATATGCTGTATACAAGAAACACGTTTAACTCAGAAAATTTTCATAGACTGAAAGTAAAGAATGAAAAATAGTATTTCATGCAACAGGAACCAGGAAAACAGCAGAAGTAACTATCCTCATTTGAGATAAATTAGGTTTCAAGCCAGGAATGATTCAGAGAAAAACAATGAGTTCACTACATGTTGGTTAAGAGGGTCATTTAACAGGAAGATATAACAGTTTTAAAAAAATATATGCACCTAATGCTGGCACACTGAATGTCATAAAGCAAACTAATAGATATGAAAAAAATCACATAAGCAACAATACCATAAGTCCCCAATTTAGAAACATTAGAGTTATGAAATTTCACAGATACAAATAGATCTGGAATTACAAACATTTGAAGATGCAAAAAAATCACAGAAGTAGCTCATGTGTCTACCTTACCATTTTAAGGTAACTTTAAATGTAAAAGTAGTTTATTTACAGTATTTGTGTGTGTGCAAGTTTATGTTTTACATTGGATATTTATGTTAAAGATAATACCTACTTTTTATAATACTCATTTTGTCAGAATTATGAATGAATCTGACTTACAAATACTCTCCCAGAATGGAGCTCATTCAATTGTAATGAGGGAACTCAGTACTTGCCATCACAAATGGGCAAATTAACTAGACAAAAAAATCAACCAAGAAAACCAAACATTTGAACAAGTGGATTTAATCATTATATACGGAGTGTTACATCTAACAACAATAGAATGTACATTCTTTGCAGCAGCACATGGGACATTCTCCAAAATAGAGCATGTACTAGTCCACAAAGCATGCTTAAGAAAATGAAAAAATCTAAATTAGTCCATATTATTAATATCCACATATTATCAGTTCATAGAACTGAGAAAAAGTAATTGATGTAAAAAGACACTACAAAACTATACAAATATATGGAAATTAAATAATACTCTCTTGAACAACAAAAGGTTCAAAGATGAAATTAAAGAAGAAATTAGACACTTCCTACAATCAAACTATAGTGCCAGGATTGCTTACTGATTCCTATGGGGTCCAATGAAAGAAGTCTGAAGAATGAAGCTTATAAGCGATGCATTCCTACATCAGAAAAGCAGAGTGAGCACAAATAAATAATCTAGTGATGCACATCAAGGTCCTAGAAAAATAAAACAAAAATCCAAACTCAAAGCTAATATGAGGAAGGAAATTATAAGTATCGGAACAGAAATTAATGAAATTGTGACTAAAAATATACAAAACATCAAGGAATCAGAGTTGGTTCTTTGAAAGAGAAAAAAATTGACAAACTCTTATCAAATCTTACCATAAAGAAAGAAAAACACAAAGCTAGGCTTTAAGAAATGAAAAAGTGAAATCAAATGGATTCTCCTGAAATCCAGAAGATCATCTCTAATTACTTTAAGAATCCATACTCTAAAAATATAAAAACTTCTGATGATATGAAAAAAATTGTAGATACAAGTAAACTACCAAAGCTGAAAAAAGAACATACAAAAATCCTGAATTAATCCAATATCAGTCAATAGAATTGAACAATAAAAAAACTACCAAGGGAAGGCAGTATCGCAATGGATTAATTATTCAATTCTACAAAAGATTTAGAGAAGATCAAAATGTAATACTCCTCAGTCTTTAATGAAATGAAAAGGAAATCAATACTTCTTAAATCATTCCTGAAAGCAAGCATTACCTCAATTCTAGCATTAGAAAATAACCCCCAAGTTAGAGAGAGAGAGAGAAACTACAAGCCTATATCTTAAATAAAGATGGATGAAAAAATCCTCAGAAAGATATTACCAAACTGAATTCAGCAACTCATCAACAAGTTCATACACAACAACACTAGAGTATTCATTCCAGGAATACAGAGATGTTTCAACATACGAAAATGAATAAATGTAATACATTACATAAACAAAAGCAAGGACAAGAACCGCATGATCATTTCAATAGATGCAGAAAACCATTTCCCAGAATCCAATGTTCATTCATGGTACACACCCTGAAGAAAACATGAATACAAAGTCTTTATCACAAACTGACAAAAACAATCTGACAAACCAATAGTGAGTATCATACTAAATGGTGAAAAAGGATGCCCTCTAACACCACCACAGTTCAATATATTTCTCAAAACTTTAGCCAAAGCAATTAGACAAGAGAAAAAAATGCAAATGATATGGAGTTGAAAGGAAGATATTAAATTACCCTTACTTGCTGATGACCTTATTCTCTACACAGGAGACCTCAAAATAGCCATCAAAGGACTCCTAAAATAAATAAATATGGAGATTCTTCAAAGAACTAAAATCAGAAATTCCATTTGACCATTTTATCCCTATGGTACGTACCTTCCCAAAAGAATATGAACCACCATATTATTGTAATAATTTGTACCCATATTTATCATAGTTAAATGTTGGAAACAGCCCATATGTCCATTGACAGATGAATGCATAAAGGCAATGTGGTATGTGTTTATATACAATAGAGTACTACTCTGACATAAAGAAGGATAAACTTGAGGCATTTTTAGGTAAATGGATGCACCTCAGTATCATAATGTTAAGTGAAGTAAATCAGGCACACTAATTTAAATATTGCATGATTTTTCTCATGAGAAACTCAGAGCATAAATAAAGAGAAAAATAAGCAAAAGATGATGGGAAATTCAGACTTTAGTCAAATGTGAAGAAAAAAGATGGAATGGCGATGAAGAAAGGAGAGATTTTATTTAAAATGAGTTGAGAAAAATGGAACTAGAGGTTTTGTGAATGGAAAGGAAGAAAGGTAGAAGAAGGAGGAAGAAATGAGAAGGGAATTGGATGACAAATAAAAATTGAGATGCATTATGTCCATGTACAGATTCCCTACAGTAAATCTAATCATTGTGCAGTATAAAAGTACCAATAAAAAGTAAGATGTAGAAAAAGAAACGTAAGCCAATAAATTTCTGTTGTTCTAAGTCATACAGGTTATAGTACTCTATTATGCCAGTGGTTGAAAACAATGCAGGATCATATGTTGGAGAGAAAGTCTTCGAGACCTCTCCTCCAGCACCTTCGCATATCTTCCCAGATCTGCACAAAATGCACTTGATTTTCTAAGAGAATAGAAAATGTAGGTAAGTTATTTTTAACAAGTCATTATTTTCGAGCAATCTCATCTAGTCTATCTGGTTTTTTTTGGACTTCACGCTCCAAATTCAAGTGGTGGTCTTTTATACTTTTCATCTTTGTGCACTTTATTTTTAAAGATTAATTTTGTTGGTACATTTTTTGCATACATAATGATCACATTCATCATGGGGAATTTGTACCTGTACATAGTATATCTTGATTCATTTAGACCCATTAGCCTGCCTTCCTTTCACTACTTCTTATTTATAAAACTTTATTTTTATTATTTTCCTTCTATTTTTAAATGTTTTCTGATCCCTATTCCCTTCCTTTCCTTCCCCCTACCTTCTTTATTGCTCCTCTTCCCATTTGAACATTTTCTATTTTTGTCCTTTTTTTTTTTGTCTCTTTAAGACAGGGTCTCGCTATGCAGTTCAGGCTGGCCTTAAGCTCACTTTACTCACGATTCTCCTGCCTCAGCCTTCTGAGTGCTGGGATTACAGGCCTGTGCCACCCGCCCAGCTTGAATATTTTCTTGGTTCTTCTCCAAAGCTGTCTCCTATTTTGGTGCTGATTTATCATTCTG
>PVLD010031273.1:0-15896 GCA_004027595.1 Dinomys branickii | reverse complement strand
CTGACTAAATTTGCATGTCTGTATATGGGTCCATACATCTACAATTCGAAGATATCAATGGATAAAGCAACAACTACTGTTGAGACCATATCACCTTGTCTATAGATTAGTTGTGATTGTACTATTTTCTAGGATAATGGGTGTCTGTTTGTCAATATGTTTTTGTACTTTTATGTTTCTAAAATAAAAAAAAAAAATAAATAAAAAAAAAAAATAAAAAATAAAACAACACTGGGAGTCCATCTTACTCCAGAAAGAATGGCTCTTGTCAGCTTATAAAACAATAACAAATACCAGCAAGGAGGCAGGAGACAAGGAACCCTTCTACACTGTTGGTGGGAATATAGACTCACACAGCCACGATGAGTATCAGTGGCCTATGTGTTCATCATCATATGAAGGGATAGAGAAAATGTGGTGTTTATAACACAATGTAGTACTACTCTGCTATAAAGAAGGATACATTTGTTTTATTTGTAGAAAAGTGGGTGCACCTTGGGATCAAAATGTTAAATGAAATAAGTCAAACACACAAGCTTAAAGTCTACAGGGTTTTTCTTATATAAGAAACCTAAAATATAAATAAAAGATAGGTAATAGGAAAAAGGGAAGTAGATCTTTTGTAAATACACAGAGACCAATCTAAGGGGTGGGATGTGTAAAAGGCATTCCGATGTGTTACGTACGTGTACCAACTCCTCACGGTGAATGTGAAGGTTATGTGTTACAAACAGGTATTAATAATAAAAAAAAAAAAACTTTTGGAAAAGGTAGATTATATTAAAAAGTTTTTAAAAAGCTACCATAGCAAGAAAAGGAAAAGTTAGGTGACATGCTACCAAAGCATTATAAAACTCAAGGATCAAGAGGATTACTCAATGGGCAAAATACACACAAAAAAAGTGACAGAACTCTGCAAGAAAGGAAAAGAAACAAATTCCAGCATGTTGAAATATCCTAGTGCAAATTTTCAAATTAAGGTTCAAGATACTACAAAGAAATCAATATGTAAAGGTCTGAAAGCTATTGGCGTGGGTTTTGTTTAACAGAAATCAAGCCAGATCAGTTAGATGAGCCTGCCATTTACAGCTGGTGAGAAAACCACCACAGGCATGGTCACTGGGGTTATCTAAAGAATTCTTTTGTTTTCCTTTTGGCACCTTGATGAAGCCTTTATTAGAAAATTAGCCAAGAACTTCTGCAGAAAGAGAAAATGGTGCCTCTTCAATCCCTATCATCTTTCCTCAGTTTACTGTGGCTTGTCTGTCCTTCCCTTCTTCTGTCACTCAGGTGAGGACGGCAGGTAGGAAGGAGAGGAATCTTAGGACAGCCCTGGTGATGGGCGGAGGAGGTATAAGCTTCCTGCACATAATGCATAAAACAACAACCGGAAGAGTTTGTTTTCTATGGAGAAACTGGAGATTGTCTTTGTCTTCAAATTATAAGTACAAATTGAAGTAGAAGATTATGAAACTGCGTGTATCTTCCAAAAGGGGACTTTCTTGGAAGAATTGGTTCTACAAGGCTGTGTAAGACTAGAGAGAGACTTGCCAGGGTTTACAGTGTTCCTTTTTTGCTTTGCCTACTCATTATGCAGCTCTGTAGCTATAAATAATGCAGCACTATAAACACTTTTTGGGAAAGAGGCCGAAAAGGCAATATTTATTTTAGGTACAAGGAGCATAAGCACATTTTGAAAAGAGAATATAAAGTAATATACAAGGTGACTTGATTTTCTGTGACTAAAACAATGGGATTCATTTAATCATCCATTCAGCAAATATTGGTGAAATACGTAATATGTGCCAAGTGCTATTCTAAAAACTGGGAACACAGCAGTGAATAGGACACGGCTCCTGCTCCCCTGGGGCTTGCATTCCAGTGGAAGAAAACAAGACAATAGACAAAAAGACATATAAAAAGTGGTTGGTTCTTATGAAGAAAGATAATTCAGAGCAAAGAAAAGAGAACAATTTTGAATGTCTTAGGTAAGGTGTTCATGGGAGGCCTCCTGGTAGACAGAGACTGAATAGCATCCGGGCACAGCAAAACCAAGTTCAAAGGCCAGGGGGCAGAGAGTGCGGCCAATGCGGTGATACCCGGCTCCTTTCAGGACCTCATGATTTTTAACTTAGTGCTATGCAATCACTAAAACTCTTTGTAATTTTAGAGCAAGAGGCCTCATGCTTTCATTTCACACACAGAGCGCCTTCTATGGGGGAGGAGAGCTTGGTTTAAGGAATGGCATAGAGGTAGCAGGTGTGGCCAGGGGTGATCTTGCGATGAGCGGAGGCATTCAAGGCGCGATGAGACAGGCGGTGGGCAGAAGTGACACCGTGCACACTTAGGAATGATCACAATCTCAGATGGCCGTCTTGGCGCTTGATAAAATACTCATAGGTTGTCTGGTAAATAGATCGATGATTTCAGATCCATCAGTTCCTTGACTTTTGCTGTAAACTACAGTGTTGTTAATACAACATAGTTTTTAGGGTCAAACACGTGAAGTCCCATCCCATAGCAGTCTGATTTCTAGGAACCAATAAATTGGGTAGCAGTTACTACAGAAACTGCAAAATCAGCTTACTAACAATAGTGAGCAAAGGGTGTCCAGGATGCTAAGGCCCAGCACCTCAATCTCTCTCAAGACCCATCACAGACTAATTGTTTTCTGCTGAGAATGTCTGGCAGTTTGCATTTCAGAGATATTGCCCATTGCCATGTTTCGAACTGATCTGACAATCAGTTACAAACCATGTATATCTTTATTTTGTGTCATCAAAACTGTTCCTTTTAATCAGTGCAACTTGAGAGCATACTCATAAGTGAAATAAATCAGACTCACATGTGTAAATATTGAATCATCTCCCTAGTGTGAGAAGCAAAAAAGTAAATAAGATCCAAAATGTACAATAGATATTGTGAAAGGGAAAGAAACTTCAAAAGGAAGTTAAGGTAGCTATACTTGTAGAAGGATAGTCAAAATAGTTATACGAATAATTTCTCCTAGTTCATGGAAAAGAAAGGTTTATGCTAATCTTGTTTGGACAATTAAATGCCTATATCTTGTACTCTGAGTAATGAATTCAAAGATAACAATACATAATGTATTAACCATTCTTACCCTTATCATTTTGAAATTTTTATTTTTCTCTTTAAAATAAAAAAAATTGTTCCTTTTTTTATCTTGCAGGTGATTCCATAAAGGAGCCCCCATTTTCTTATTTGTAAAATGCAAATATCAAGCACACCCACCTTAGAGTGATATTAGGATCAAATTACACAGTATTTGCAAAGCGTTTAGTATATTTGATGCCCAGCTGCAATACCTGTTAGGTGCTGCTGTTACTGTTTTGGGCATTACCATCTGATCTCATGGCAGAGATACAAAGGCCCTATTTTCCCTGACCCTGACTTCCTCTGGATATATGTATAATTGGTTCCACCACTGTCAAATTTCACCCAGTGACATGTGATAGTAGTTTCCTTTCACATGATTCCACCTTCATAATGTTAAAACCTCTGCCTTTCTTTGGGAGTGTTTTGAAGGAAGAAGTATCCGTGAGGACCCAGCCTCTCTTGGACCACTGGTTGACATCTTTTCAATAGATGTTTGGACTGCCTAAAAACAATAATTTGTTTCTAGGTACTTAACCTCTTCAGCCTGGTTTGATGTATGGCATGGTACTGTTTGTGCTTATCACTTGATATCATCATTGTTGTTATTTGATCTGCAGCCCAGATTTCAGTCCTGTTCCACCCCATATCTAGCTTCCCAGAACCAATGTCAGAACCATTTACCAGGGTTTGCTTAAATGAGAATCAGAAAAGAGGCTGGATCATGAAGTGGAATAAACAAGGTTTCGAATTTAGACAGACGTAAGTTCAAATCCCACTACATTACCTGCCAGTTTTACGAGTTGGATCTGTTACAAGACATTTCTGTGAGACAGTTTTATTAGTAGTACAATGGATAAGATTAATTCATTTGAAATAGCAGAGGTAATTTTCTAGCTATTCATATATCATTGTTATGTAGGTGAGGCTCTATTATCTCATTTTTTACTACTTCTTAGGCAATTGCTTTTTTGAGATAATTTGTTTCTAGGTGCTTGACCTTGGCTTACTATCTGATTTTATTACTTAACATAACTAGTAGCTTGTTTGATTACCTTTAATTAAGTTGAACTGGTGCCTGAACATGAAAATATCCTGTTACTTTGCCAATTGTGGCAATTCGGTTAACTCATTTTACCTTTTGTAAATAAATGTGGTATTTCCCAGAGGAAATGTCAGGTAAAAATATGTGTTAGTAAGCATTTTGATAATAGTATACATTTTTTTAAAAATAGAAGTTATTCATTTTTTAATTAGCAAGAAGCTCATTTATCTAGCAGTCTTCAAATATGTTTCACATTTAAGAAACCAGCATGCTAAACCAGGCATGGCGGTACACATCTGTGATCCCAGCATTCTAGGAGACTACGGTAGCATTATCACAAGTTCAAACCCATCCTGGGGAACAGAGCAACTTAGAGAGAGTCTGTCTCAAAATTTAAAAATGAATCACTCAGTGCAAAAACCTGGGGTTTAGTCCCCAGTACTGGGGGGAAATAACTTGCAGCACACTAACTTTGGTACTAAAAGCCTCTATGTCTATGCACTACTGTGGCAAAGCTATATAATTTATAATTGGTTAAACGTGGTCTTCCTGATCATCCCTCTTAGGGCCGTGGTCAAAAGCCAAATACTGTCTCATTATGGTTTATATAGAGCAACTGGGTTCAATTATATTGCTTAAGTTCTAGCGCTTTTTTCCATTTTTCCCAATTTGAGTAACAGGATTAGCAGGGTACTAGCTTAGTGAAGAAGAAAAGAGGTTGCAAGGGATTCTAAGAAATGAAAGGGAGGTGCATGCATGTGCGCGCACGCACGCGCACACACACACACACACACACACACACACACACACACACACACACACAGAGGGTACTTACTCTCAGAGGTGAAAGATGGTCTTTCTTCTTTAATGTTTCTGAGTTCTGGATTCTTGCCCTTTTATTCTCCGGGAAGGATAAACCGGCTTTTCCAAGGTCTGGACCTTTTTCCAAAGGTAGCACAATTGTGTTTTCAGAAAAACAAGAGCCCTTTTGTGCTCCAGGGCCTAGTGGAGAAGGGGTGGGGTCTAAGGGCTTAGCGCGAGGTCCAGTACTGTCCAGAGCAAAGTACAATTAAACTCCTGTGAGTATTGCTATGTCCCCACTGTGGTGACCAGGCCAGGAGGCCTACCTAGCTCTGTGTTGCTGGAACTACTGTGGAAGTGCAGAGATCTCTCTAGAAAACTGGCTCCTGGGAACTTCAGGAAGGCGGCCTTAAGACATTTAATTTTACTGGTCTCTGGGACCTCCCACCCCAGCAATGGTCATTAAGAGGCACCCAGAAGTCTCATGCTCACCAGAGACCATGAGCACATCAAAATATGTTCAGTGTCATCCCTCATTAATAAATTCCTAAGCTTGCTATGCAAAGATTTATCACCTGTACCTCTCTTCTGATTTTTTTTCCCCAACTCTTTACAAGTAAAGACCATTTTTATTTTGTGGGTCACACAAAGATAGGTGATGGACTGGAGTTTGCCAACCCTTGGTTTGGAGCAAAGATCATGACTATTATCAGAAGTAATTCATATCCTATTCAGTGTGTGTGCACTACTATTAAAACACTCCTTTGGTGCAACTATATTTAAAACTAGTTGGGTGTTTTGT
Source organism: Dinomys branickii (assembly GCA_004027595.1). Lineage (NCBI taxonomy): Eukaryota > Metazoa > Chordata > Mammalia > Rodentia > Dinomyidae > Dinomys > Dinomys branickii. The sequence continues at coordinate 10,131 of PVLD010031273.1, read as the reverse complement.
GGTGGTAGACAGCATTTGGGGGGCCTTAGAAATGATACTAATAACATCTAACAGAGAAATTAATAATCACCAAGTGCTACACTTAAGTGATTTTCATGCATCACATATTTTACAATGTCTTTATAACAATCCTAAGGCGGGTGCCATTACTATTATATGTCTGGTGAGAAAACTAAGGTTTTCAAAGGTGAACTACTTGATTATAGTGATGCAGTTGTCGTGCCTGAGTGGGACATTGAATCCAAGCAATCTATCACCAGTCCTCTTTGCTATGTAAACCAAGAGAATCCATTTGAACCATCCCACAACTATATATGCAATACAAATAATATCCAGCCTTTATCCATTACAAAAACAAGAATGACTTTGTTTTCTCTCCAATTGATTTATTCTGGACTGGGAATATATTTAATACAAGACAACCTGTGGGTTTATAATTGATTAAATGTGGTCTTGCTGACCATCCTTGGTAAAAAGCCTACTATTCTATCATTATGGTTTGATAGAATGAAGACACTGGGTTCAATTATATTACCTAAATTCTAGCACTTTTTCTGTCAGCAGAGGTAGCTGTGATTTTATTTATTTTTGCATCATTTACAGTATTGTCACATCCAACAGAGAAAGGAGTCCTGGTCACAGTAATGCAGAAGAGACCATGGGATCAGCACTATTTAATAAAAGGGGACCCAAATGTGGATTTCAGAACCTTCCTGTCCTTTGCACTGTGTGGTATAAGCACAATGCCCAGACCTATGAGCGTTTCAAGGGCCTGCAAAATGGTTTGATGTCTGCTGAAGAAGCAAACTATTGGGCCCACAAAGAAAGAAAAATCAAAATTAACAAAGACTGAATTAAATGTCTGTAAAGGGCATTGTCTTAAGCCAAGTGGTCAATTGCAGCTAAGCTTTCATTAGGTTATACCGCAATGATATGTGAGCAGTGGTTGACTTTTAGTGTGTTTGGTATGGTGTGGAGAAGAGCTGACAAGAGAAGAAGGTCAGTGTGATGATGCCTTAGCCCAGCTCCAAGATGCCAGGCTGGACTTCTTCTTGCAGCCCAGGTCATGAACACATCTTTCTTCTCCACTGCCTGACCTCATAATTGGATTTCCTGAGGAGGCTTGGCCTCTACATATTTACTTCTAGTTTACCTGATAACAGCTGATTTCCTCTCAGCACCCAGCAGATCTCTTCTGCTCTCCTTTCCTCTCTGTTACGGTTTGTGTCTGGATGTCCTCCTAAAGCCTCATGTAGTCATGGAGCAGCGTCTAGAGTTTACAATTGATTCATGGTCCAAAGTCGAGATTATGTGAGTGAGTGCTACACGCTCCCGGGGGCAGGGAGTTTGCACACAATGTAAGAGAGGAAAAGAGGCTGCTTGGGGCTGCTCCTCCCTTTTTGGTCTTGCTGCTTCTGCTGCTTTCCACCACCGTGAACTGTTGCCCTCTGCCATGTGCCACTCTGCCTTGGAGCCAGCCAACTCTGGACTGAACCTCCACCAACTGCAAGCTAAATAAACCTTTCCTTCCTTAATTCTGGTGTCAGGCATTTTGTTTCAGCAATGAGAAAAAAGTAACCAAGACACTCTCCTTTCCTATCCAAAAGAAAACCCATCTGATGACACTGATTGCCTTTTGGGGAGGAACAAAAAAGGCTGCAAATTCAAAACTTATGTCAACCAAATGCAAAGGGAGAACATAAATTAGAAGCACAGAAAAGAGAAACTATTTAGGATTACACTGCATGAACTGAATTCATGAGGTGCTCAGGAAAATAAATTACAAAATAGCATTAAATTTATACTTCCACTGATATAAAACCTACCTAGGCCAGGGACTTAGCTCAGTGGCACAGCACCTGCCTGGTAAGCATGAGGTCCTGATTTTAATTGCTGGTACCACCCCCCAAAACAAAAAACAAACAAAAATACTATCTAAAAATTTCTTTGTAATTACTTCTATATTTATTGATATTGAAGAATGCTCACAATATATCTAGTGAAAAAGACTGCAAACCATTATGGGCATATAATTCTATTTTTGCTTTAAACATATGAATACACATTTGTTCAAAGAATTGGGAAATTCTGGACAAATGAAGAAAAATGTTTATCACTGACACTTTTCACTGATGATAGGATTATATGTAGATTTTTTTTCTGATTTTTCTATAAGAAACAAATTATTTTAAATTTTAAATTTATGAAAGACAATCATGGTTAGTCCCCAAGAAACACTTTATTACATGATACAGGGAGTGGGATTTGTTTATTTCAGGGGGAAAATGAGTAATGATATTTAATGTCAGTGAACAAATTTTTAAAAGGAACTTTACTAAGCATCAGAAAACTCTGGATCCATTTCCTGGCTCAGCTGCGGGCCATCTGTGCATCTTAGGCAAAACACTTAGAGACACAGTTTACTTATCTAAAAAATAAGGATGTACAAATTACTTAACCTAAAAAATTTTTTCCCCAAAACTAACTTTTTTTTTGTCTTTTTTTGAGTTAGGTTTTTTTTCTATATATCTCTGGCTAGCCTCAAACTGGCTATGGACCCTAGGCTGGCCTTGAACTTGTGATCCTCCTAAGTGCTGGAATTACCCCAGGTATTCACCACCATGACTAGCTCCCAAAACTAACATTATGTGATTTTGTGTTCCACATTCTATAGTTACTAGTAATATGGACAAATCTTTGCTTTTCCCAGGTGTATCCTGAAATGCATTAACTTACTTTTCTACTTACATATCCATACATGTTCCCATTTGTACAAGTAACATTTATTGGCAAGCTATTATGTCTTTGGAACTTACTGGACCATGTTTATCATTTTTGGTAAAACTTGTTCTCTAGGTGGATCTCGCAGGGAATAGTAATCCTTAAGTTATTGTGGCTTTTATACTTTGAAATAAATTTAGGCATATTAAAATCATTAATATTTTCTCTCCTTTACTATCTTAAATCTGTTGCTCCATTGCTTTATGATGTAAAAGAAATTTGTTATAAATATGATTTTATTTTCAGCTAACAATTTGAAGGTAGTGAAAAGTGACTCAGATACTGAGGACTTATAAGACCGGGACTCAGGGAAACAGGGGATCCCAGAGTTGTGTCATATGTGCCTTGGTTTTAGATTTAAATTATTTGCATATTTGAGAATAATGCCCGAAAGATGAGAATTTGTACAAAACTTTTGATACATTCAAGAGGTTGGGGAAAAATTGGAGTTCAGAGCTATGCAGGAAGGAGAGGATCAGTTAACAAGCCTCATCTTTCAATTGGTCCTGAAACGAGACCAGTCTTCTTGCCACAGTGATTCAGACTAGTTCTGAATTATAATAATCTTTATCTGATGGTTAGCTATCTTATTTCTGAGTTTCTTGTTTCTAACATATGCCATTGTTTTGTAGATTCTATTGTTTTCTTAATTTCTTCTAGACAATTTGGTTACATTAATTTCCATCTGCTTAAAATTTTTTCAGATACTAATTATTCATTGCTTCATTTATTTAGTTCATGTTGCTGTAATAATATATTTATTTTGTACTGTTCATGTGTTAACACAATCAGGTGTTCTATACTTTTAAGAAGCGGTTCTCCTGGGGTTGAGGTGTGCTGTGTGACCCTTTCACCCCTGAGAGCTCCCTCCTCAATATTGTGATAGGGTGATAGACAGGTAGAGAGATAGAGAGATATTTCTCTCTGTGTAGTCACTTTCACATTCAGAGATTTGTCCCCTGTGGAGTTCTATCTCACCTGCCAGTGTTCAGTTCTTTTCTCTCCTTTACTTTCAGAGTTCCTGTCCTGCTCAATCTGAATTCTCTTTATAGGCTACCTGATGCAGGACTAAGTCATCCCATTGCCTTCTGATCTCTCCTTGGTTCCTTACTGTATGGCTGAGATCTTTAATTTCACTCACTCATAAATCAGAACTTGAAGCTTTCTCTCCTTTTCATCATTTTCTTACAATATTTACCTGCTGTGCCTTCCACTCCAGGTGAGACCCTCTCTATCTGAATACTGTTGGCCATTTCTGTGTGGCAGCGTTTAGAGTACCATCAAAACTGTTGTTCTTTCCTCTGCACTGCCACCGCTCAGCTGCTAACCCTCTGCATGTCCTGTACAAGTTTTTCTGTTTATAAGTCCTTCCATTGTCTGTGGTTTGGGTAGGGCGGAAGTCACTGGTGTTTTGAGATTCATGAGGATGTTTCTTCAGTTGGTTTTACAGAGGACGGGCTGTACTATTCTACTCGTTCATTGTGTGTTTAGGAATGGATTTAGGGAAATTCGAAAGCTATGCATTATGATCTTGCTCTGACCTAAAGCCAAGATGGGCTTTTTTTTAACTCTTGGACCCATACATAGATCAAGGCAAGATAGTAAAGAATTAGGCATCATTCTATTACTCTGACTGGCTTCTAAGATTGTTCTTAACTTTAGATATAATTTCTGGTGAAATTAGTTAAGTATTTATGAACTTCCCTGAGTTATTCTTTGAAATGTAATCAGCCTCTATCTCAGAGTTGCCCCTGTTCTGATACTGCTTTCATTTTCCTTAACCCTTTATCAATCTCAGCTTCCTTCATTAGCTGAGCTCTGTGAGAGCACACATGTGTAATTTCTTCAATAAAACCATTTCCTTTGAATTCAGACTTCATTTTAGAAGTGTCTTAACATTAAAATTATAATATTTTCTTCCTAGCCATGTTTCAAATTGTCCTTTCCACGAGCCTCAGACTGTTGCCTTTAACATTCCAAGGACTTGCTGAATTGAAAATGGTTTCCTCACATTACTGTTCCATTGACTTCATAGTATGTCCTTTCAAATGAAAATTCCCACATTCAAGCTTGTTGCCCTCACCCTGGAGATCTAAAATGTTTCTCTGATGAATAAAGTAAAATTATACTTCTCTGAAAGGAAATCCTCTCTGCACCTTAGGTATAGAATGCTCTTCTCTTCTCTAAAGAAACTAAATTAAACAGAACTTAGGGTGGAAGAGGAGAGAGTTTTCTCTACTCTCCAGGTATCTAGTCCATGGCACTGTACCTCACTCTTCTTGGTTTGACTCGATCAACAGTCCAGTGCTGTGTGACTGTTTTCTATGTGCTAAGCCTTATGTTGAGTAGAAAAGATGAATAAGAATCATCCTTTCGGGGGACATTGAAGTTGGATATAGGTTTTAGAATTCTGCCTCTAATATTTAGCAGAAGATGATCTGAGTTAGCTATTTAATTGCTTGGAATCTCAATTTCCATTTTTGAGTACAAAAATTCCTACATGATAAAGCTGTTAAAAAATTTTATGTGGAGACAAATGTTTATAATATATAATTTATACATATATACATATACATATAGACTTGTGTGTATAGTATTTACAGGCAGTGAGTGCTCCATATCTGTGGGCTTCATATCTGTAGATTCCTGATCATGGATCAAAAATATTCCACAAAAGTTTCATCTGTACTGAGCATGCACAGGCTTTGGTCATTGCTCCCTGAACAATGTAGTGTAACAGCTCTTTATATAACATTTACATTGTATTCAGTATTATAAGTAATCTAGAGATTTAAAGTATATAGGAGGACTCGAGAGACTGAGGCAGGAGGATCGCTGCAAGTTTGAGGCCCTCCTGGGCTACAAAGTGAGCTCAAGGCCAGCCTAAACTGCATAGCAAGACCCTGTCTCAAAGAAAAGAAAAACTATATAGGAGGATGTGCAGAGGTTCCATTTCTTTCAGATAAGGAACGTAAGCACTTCCATATTTTGGCATCTGGGAGATTCTAAAACCAACCCCCCAGGGAAATTGAGGAACAGCTATATGTACATACATATGAGTATACTATATATATATATACATATATATATATATATATATTTATAACTTTTACAATAACTATATCATGTAGATATATCTAAATTTATTTGTATATTTGTACATTATATATGCATGTGTGTAGCAGGCATTCAATAAATGTTTGTTCTTTTTGGATAATGCACTTGTAATCTGTTAATATTTCTTCCTCTTTTCCCCCTAATTACACAAAATGGCTGTTATACAGCCTATTGATTTTCTTAATAAAATGAATTTAAATTTATTATATCTTAAGAATGTTTTAAGACAGTCTCTAGTTCAAGTTTTCTGACTTGAAAAATAAACTCATAAACTCCTAAGAAGTTCAGGGAGGTTTTGAACCTTCTGAAACTGTATTCAGATAAAATTTGCCAGTGATTTACACATTCTTGAAAGGATGCAACTCATTATTATTACTAGATTTTTAATGGGATTGAGAACAAGAAAAAAAAATCAAGAATAATGAGATTGTTATAAAAATCACAGCTGTGACTCAATAGATTATATACTTTTGGTGATCAAAAAATGTCCACATAAGTTTCTTTTTGCAACGTGTGACACAGATCCAGAAAGAGTCAGGAACTTTTCTTTAGAGATAGTAATAATGACATTCTTTTCTCTACTAGGAGAGTCACCATAAAAGCTAAAACTGAAAAATAAAAAGGAAAAGACTAGAAGGAAGCAGACCAAATACTGCATGTAGTAAAAGACCAGAAAGCAAAGAATAAGGAAAAGACAAAAAAAAGAGAGGAGACAAAGGAGAAGAAACATAAAGATTGGGGAAGAAATAAAAATGCAAAGAGAAAGGGGTGGAGAGAGGCAGAGAAAGTGGGACAATTGTTGAACTGTGATGTCTTGTTCTCTCCTTTCCTGTCCTCCTCTCCCAATAATCTCTTCAAGGAAAAAGAAGTGAAGATGCATGAAATTCGAATTTTAGCTTAATTTGATTTTAATGCCCTGAGAAGTCACTGTTTTTCCACCTTAATTTTCTTTATCTACAATCTTTTGGTAGTTACTGTTAGTAAAGTAGAAGAAGGTTCATGTCTCCCTATGGGCTGTATTCCAAAACTTCATTTTAAAGCGATCCAATTCAAATAATGCATTTTCCTATACAAACAATGTCATCAGAAGTTCATAAAAACACAGTTAAGCTATAATGGAAGAAAAAGGAACAAGCCTTTCAGCCAGAAGCTCTTAGCTTGGCAAAGTGGAGCACAACGTCTCTTCTCATTTCCTTTCTCACACCTTAGATTTCTACCCAGCCGTGTTTGTAAGTTGGAGAATAGATATGTCTATACTTCAAAGCTAAAAGGCATCATCACCACAAATGGTCATTTGTACAAAAGAAGCAAAACTAAAATCCCTGATCCTTATTCTGTCTCTCATTTCTTTCCTGTTCCATTATATCTTCTTCTCACCCATAGGACTACTCCACATTTTATGAGAACTACAATTCCAGTCTCCTTGGGGAAATGATTTTTTAAACTCTGAATGTTCCTTTTTCTTCTGTTTGTGTATAACCGCCTCACCTTCCATCTAGACCTCTCAGTCTTTGACTATGTAACGTGTCACTTCCTTGTCTGACTTCTAATGTCAACCTCTGACCCTTGCCATTTTCCTAGTCAGATATAACTTTGAGAAAATCTGATGTATAAGGGTACAGGTAGCATTACCTTGATTGACAAAGGTTTAATAGGTATATTAAATTGTTGCCACAGAGCAGCAAATATTACCCTGTCTTTCATGAAATGGGAGGCCAGTCTCTTCTTTGTAGTAAGAAGGAAGAAGACATATGTAGACAGATATTTAGAAAGGCAGAAAAATAAGATAGTCCTTCTATCTGCTACTGAGGATCTAGTCAGCAAAAGAAAAGTCCAGCTCAAACTAGAAGTCAGATTTGACTTTAAATTGGTTCCAAAGGATAAGCATATACACGCAGCTCATTCTTAGGTACAAAAGATGAAACAAGAGGACGTGTGTCCAAGTACCTGCCCAAAACAGCTACAGGAACTGTATCAGAGAAACCAGTCCCCAGGACTAATGTTAAGAGATGAAATAACTGCTGCGTATGAGATAATACTAATCAGCAGAGATAATTAACATTGAAAGAAAAATAATGAGCTGTAATAAACTATCCATTTTTACAGAGTTTAAACAACTGTTAAGACTAGTAAAAACAGTGGGCAGTAACTTCCCTCTTTGTAATAATATAATTGATACTACTTCCATACAGACATATATTTTAAACAAATAATGTTATAATAGAAGAGCCTGAATTTTTGCAAGTAGACTTCTATTCAAGAAGACTTAGAATTACAGCTCAATTGACACATATCCATCTTTATCAAAGACAGCCTCAAATTTAAAGCAAATTCTCAAAAATGGGAGATTGTATTTGTGGAGAGTCATCCCAATCCACAAACCCATGAGACTTTAATAGCTGATAAAGAACTTAGAAATCATTCGGTCGAACTCATTTAGTTTAGAGATAATTGCCCCTTAGATAAAAAAAAAAACCACAGGCGTCATTATAAACATCTTTATAATGTATATCTTTATATTTGCTAATCAATATTTGCTGCTGCGGAACCAGGAATGGGACAATAAATCGCAATATTTATTGAAAATGCATTGGCTTTTTAAATGTTTGCTCAAGCCAATTATCATTATAGCTGTTGATAAAAATAATTCCATATACTAAATACTCATAACGTGTTGGGCCCTTTGCAAATACACTCCCATTTAACCAACAAAAAACAGAAGATATACCTATTCCAACAAATGTGCCAATCTCAATATGAAATATGACAATCATGAAAAACATGAAAAAAGATACCTCCAACGGTAAAAATTCCCCAATAACTTAATCCAAATATATCAGTGTGGATGACATGTCAGAGAGAATTTTTTTTTTAATTTAAAAAAAATAAAAGTACAAAAACATACGAACAAACAGACACCATTTAGCACAAAAAACAGTACAGTCACAACTAATCTACAGACAAGGTGACATGGTCCCAACAGTGGTCATTGCTTTATCCATTGATACCTTCGAAGTGTAAATATATGAACCCATATACAGACACGCAAATTTAGTCATACAATTAATCTTCTCAACAACAGAAAAAATACAAAAACCAAAAATCCAAAGACAAAAAACAAAACAGGCAAACAACAACAACAACAACAACAACAAAAACCACCAATAGTTGCTGCTTTGCATATTGATATCTTCGAAGTGTGTGTTCAGGATAACACATACATACATACAAGATTGATCAAATAACCCGTCATTGATTATTCCTTAGCATTAAGTGATATAATACAATAGTAGAACCATGTTAGCCCTCCTGCTCATATGTATATTCATATATACATACATACGTTTTTGTCTCTTTCTTTTCTCCTTTCCCTCGTCCCATCTGTTCTTTGTTTTTGAACAGATTTCCTTCCTGTCTCTTAGTTTATATTCCCACCCTCGGGTTCTTACACCAGTGATACAATACGTTGCCTGTACATGTATCGCTGATTTATTTCACTTATGAGTATGGACTCCAGTTTTGACCACCTGCCTATAAAGTCCCCAAAACTGTCTTTCTTTATAGCTGAATAATATTCCATTATATAGAAATGCCACAATTTTTTAATCCAGTCTTCTGTGGATGGGCACTTGAGTTGCTTCCCCATTTTACTCATTACAAATTGTGCTGCTATAAACATGGGTGCACATATGTCAGAGTGATATGGTGTTTTCAGATCTTCTGGGAAAATACCCAGAAGAGGAATAGCTGGTTTGAATGGAACCTCTAGACCTAGTTTGCTGAGAAATCTCCAAACGGCTCTCCGCAGTGGTTCACCAGTCTGCATTCCCACCAGCAGTGTAATAGAGTCCCTATTTCTCCACAGCCTCACCAGCATCTGTTATTGGATGAATTTTTCATACTGGCCAGTCTTACTGGGGTGAGATGAAATCTCGATGTTGTTTTTATTTGCATTTCTCGAATGACTAAGGATGTGGAACATTTTCTCATATATTTATTTGCCATTTGTATTTCTTTGTCTGAGAATTGTGTTCTCATCTCAGATGCCCATTTCTGGATTGGGTCTTTGAATTTGGACAGATACATGTTTTTTAATTCTTTGTATGTTCTAGATAGAAGACCTTTGTCTGAGGGACAGCCAGCTAGGATTTTTTCCCAATTTGTGGGTTTTCTTTTTACTTTGCTGGTGATTTCTTTAGATGTACAAAAACTTTTCAGTAGGATGAGGTCCCA
>PVLD010031272.1:0-15895 GCA_004027595.1 Dinomys branickii | reverse complement strand
TACCCAATGCCCAAAATTAAGGAAGGAAAGGTTTATTTAGCTTACAGTTTGTGAAGGTTTCCATCCGTACTTGGCTGGCTCCAAGGCAGAGTGGCATGTGGCAGAGGCAGCAGCTCATGGCAGAGGAAGACAGCAAAAGCAAAACAGCAAAAAGGGAGGAGCCGTGGCAAGCAGCCTCTTTCCTTCCCTTACATTGTATACAAACTATACAATGGACCCCAGGGGGAGTATAGCACTCATACCCATAATTCCAACATTGGACCATGAATCAATCATAAACTCTAGAAGCCCAGCCATGACCAATTGAGGCTTTGTGGGGACACCTGGACACAAACCATAACAGGACATGTTGAAAGGACACAGGAGTCACCTTAACTATGCTCTCCATAGTCATATCTATAACAACATCAGCAATCAATCATTTGCATTTTGCAGTCCAATTCTGCCCACTTTCTAGGGCTTGTCAGTGTCAGATTTTGTTTTTCTTTTTTAATTTTGGTCAGTCTAATAAGTGCATAGTAATAGCTCATTGTGGTTTGGTTTTGTATAGCCAAAACACCAACATGTTGAGGACCTCTCCATCTGCTTATCTGCCTCAGGTCTGGTCTTCTTTGATGAAGTGTTGGTTCAAATTCTTTGCCCAGCAGGGCGTGATGCCACATACCTGGAATCCCAGAGGGCCAAGTTGAAGCCTATCCCAGGCAGTTTAGTGATTGAGAGAGATCTTGGCTTAAAATAAAAAATAAAAATACAAATTAGCAGCATAGGTAGCTCGTTGCAAAGTCTCAAGTCCAATCCCCAACCCCTGAACTCTTTATATATATATATATATATATATATATATATATATATATATATATATATTTGCAATACAAGTCTTTGTCAGGTTTGTATTTTGTAAATATTTTTTTCTCAGAATGTGGCACATCTTTTCATTTTCTTAACAGCATCTTTTTTGTTTTCCTTCCTTCCTTTCACCCTTTCTTTTCTGACAGAGTCTTGCCCAGTAATTCAGGCTGGTCTGGGTCTTGCAATGCCCCTGCCTCAGGCTCTGGAGCACTGGAGTTATAAGTATGCACCACTGTGTCCAGCATCAAGAGTATCTTTTGCAGAGCAAAACAATTTAATTTTGGTGAGCTTCAGTGACACTCTAATAGCAAGGAGTACATACAGTACCCAAGTCTTGGTTTCATATTACCATTCTCCAATAAAGCAACCAGGACTCCTTGGAGAAATTACTGTTCCAGACTGGGGCAGGGAAAGCACAAAGAGGGCCTGAAACTTGTGCTGTCAGAAAGTAAGTGGTAGCTGGCACAAAGGTGCACACCTGTAATCCCAGCACTGTGAGAAGCTGAGGCAGGAGGATTGCAAGTTCCAAATTCCATCTCAGCCTGGGGAATTTATCAACTTAGTGAGTCCTTGTGTCAAAATGAAATGAAATGAATGTAATGTAATTTAATTTAATTTTTAAAAAAGAAGGCAGATGAGGATGCTGCTCAATGTGAAGGCTCTGGGTTAAATCTCCAGTACCACACACATGTGTGTACCCCCCCCACACACAATACAGGACATGTTGAAAGGATACAGGAGCCAATTAAAGGAGTTCTCAGTGGTCACATGTAGGACAACATGAGAAACCAAACAAATAATCACAATCATAATAATGGAATCAAATAAATAAAATAAAATAAATATCCATGAATCCATATTGATATACATAAATGATTGAATAACATAATAAATGGAGGAGAAAGAAGAGTTCTTTTTGATGTAATTTCTAGTTGTAAATATAGAAGAAATTATGGAAATAGAAAATCATCATTTGGCAACTACTACAGTAATAATTATTTCAGGCAAGAATTATTGAGGGATGTTAAAATTAATGGGTGAGAATTTAAGGAAAAATAAAATATTTGCATAGCTTAAGTGTATGAAATTGTGCAAATAACAAAATTCAAATTATTGTGTTATTTGCACAATTTCAGATTTCAAGTTGTACTACTACAAAGTTACAGTAATAAGAACAACAGTACTGGCGCAAAAACATATATGTAGACCAATGGCATAGAACAAAAGATATGGAAATGACCACATGCACCTACAGCTATCTGATTTTTCACAAAGGAGTCAAAACCATATATTGCAACAGCCAGGCATGGTGGCGCACCCCTATAGTCCCAGCACTTGGGAGGCTAAGGCAGGAGGATTGTTGTGAGTTCAAGGCCAGCCTGGGCTACAAAGTGAGCTCAAGACCAGCCTGAAGTGTATAGCCAGACTCTGTCTCAAAAAGAGAAAAACAACAACAACAAAAAACCCATACATTGAAGGAAAGCCACTTTACAAATGGTGCTGGGAAAACTGGATATCCACTTGCAGAAAATTGACACTAGATCCCTATCTCTCATCCTGTACTAAAATCAAATCAAAACTACAGTTGCACTTGTAGGTGCATGGGGTCATTTCCATGTCTTTTGTTCTATGCCATTGGTCTACATGTATGTTTTTGTGCCAGTACGACGTTGTTCTTATTACTGTAACTTTGTAGTAGTACAACTTGAAATCTGATTTTATATTGCCTCCAAGTTTGTTCTTTTTGTCTTTTTTTTTTTTTTGCTTTAGTTGTTCTAGATCTTTTATGGTTCCATATGAATTTTAGGATATTTTTCCTAGTTCTGTGAAGAATGTTGTTGATATTTTAATAATGGTTGCAGTAAATCTATAGATTGCTTTAAGTAATATTGACTTTTTCATGATATTAGTTCTTCTAATCCAAGAAAAAGGTATATCTTTTCTTTTTTACAGTTTTTTTTTTGGTACCAGGAATTGAACTCAGGATCTTGTGCTTGCCAGGCAGGCACTTATGCTGTGAGCTATATCCCCAGCTCATATCTTTTCATTTTGTAATGCTCTCTTCAAATTTCTTTCTTCAGTGTTCTATAGTTTTTAATATAGAGGTCCTTCACCTCCTTGGTTAGGTTGATTCCTAGGAATTTAATTGTTTTTGAGGGTATGGTGAATAGAATTATTTTCCTGATTTTCTCCTGAGTGGATCAATTATTGATGCACAGGAATACTATTGATTTTTCTGTGTTAATTTTGTATTTTTTTTCATGTAAATATTTTACAGTCCTTTGCAACAAATTAAATTCACAAATTATTTCCTAAAAAGCAAAATACCAAATAAAATTAAATGCATAGTAAGTTAGTGGCAAAAGCACAGAAGAAGAAAATACTTTAAATGACTTTAAGCCACAAGAGCTTAACTGTATGTTACTAGTGAGATATACACTGTGGACCAAATAAAATACAAGCTATAAACTATAAAATTGCATGTTATAGGGCAAGGTTACAGTGTGAGGCGTTGGTATCCATGAGGGCCGTCCTCTCTCTGCTTCTACTCGCCTTGGACTGGATGGGAAAATCTTTCCCCAGTACTGGATAAAATGCTGGTGGCAGCAATGCTCCAGCATCAAGTGTTCTATCACCTTATGGGGGTTGGAGTAGCTGCCATGACACAGTTGGGCAGCAAATCTGGGACCACCTCTTCTTACTCAGACCAATGGAGGAAAAATTCTGAGTTTATTAGCAATGGTTAGTAAGCTGTCATCTCCAGGCTGACAGTGGAGTATTTTGCTTCCATTACTTATTTTTACACTGAAGAAAATGGTAACCATGCCTAGAGACTCTTGCATTTTATAGCAAGTCGTGTGATTTTTCAAAGAAAGAGTAATGGAAGCCTAAAATCTGGAAAGATGCATGATGTATAAACTCAGTCATCATTATGTAAATACATATGCATATAATAAATCCAGAGATGGCTGACTATATTTTAGAAATATTATAGACCAATTATTTTGACATCCTGTAGGAAGTAGATAAATTGTGAAATATGTGTTATAGTATATAAAGGAGCTTGTTAACAAAATGTGTCTTACTAGAAAATATTTTAGCAGAGAAACCATCCATCAGCAGGTTTCCAGCTTTGTTCTTTTCCCTTGACTCTATGGGCACACTGAGCAGCAGGCTAAAAAGGGGAGTGTGCTGATGTGTTTGGGGAGAGGCTTGTGATAGTTTCAAAACTGTTGCCTCACTTGATATTTATTGTAGTCTGGGAAATAAATGAACTGTAGCTTGCAGTCCTCTTTTGTAGAGTAATAGAACCTCTAGGAGTTCCAGTGATTTGTACAAGGTCAGATGGGAGGCATCTTTAGACTAGAAGCCCATACCCAGTTAGTGCCTTTGGCACTCTGTACCTCCTTCACCCTCCTCTTCTCTCTTCACTTTTCAGAGTTAGTTACTTTAGTGTAATCCAGCACCCTCAGGCCAGTGCCCTGGAGTACATAAAGGCTCCAAGATTATCGGTGTCTGTAATGCTAAAAGTAAAAGGTGTATTTTTAGCTAATGCCCTGGTGGAAAAATTTTAAGTGGACAAAAATCAAATCTCCCAAGGCCTCTGCTATCACTACCAATGTTTCTTCAGGTGACTGAGGGGAGTTTCTATTGCAAAATGTGTGTTGATGGCAAAATGTCAGAGTGTCAATGTTGTGAGAGCAACAGGAGATTACTGATTTGTTGGGTGACATGGGACAAATCACTTCACCTGTCTGGGCCTCTAAGCTGATTATTTCTCAGACTAACACACAGTTCTAATATTCTGTGGTTCCTTGCTTGGACTTGTAGTGCACATGAGAAAATTATAAAGCAAGAGATTGGTAAGAGGTCAGCTATTTATGCTACAGATATCTTCCTGGATGTAGCAGCTTCACCTGTAGAGTTTAAAGGCTGATAGCAAATTCTCAGTTCCTGTCAGAAATTGGAGAGTGCAGAAAAGCTGAATTAATGAAGATAAAAGCCTTGCTAGGAATTTTAAATGATGCACTTTTAGTTTTCTCTCGGTGGGCGTTTCTAAAGTGGTTAAGCCTAAGAAATGAAATGGCAAAATCTGCTACCAAAAGGTGAAGCTGGGAATGGGCAGGCAGAGCTGGTGGCCTGATAGCAGTGGTTCTCAGTCCTGGCCACATGTAAGGATCACTTGGTGGACTTTTAAATTTGTAATTGATATTTAAAATAAGTAAATATATGCACACAGAACAAACCCTGAGGTGTCCAGTGTAATGAGTTTTATGTATGTATCCACTTGAGTTGTGTTACCCAGGCCAAGGTACAGATCATGCTCAGCCCCCAAGAAGAGTGCCTTCCATTCATTGCCCTCGCCACAGGGGGCTGCTGCTGTGACTCTGTCACCCTGGAAGAGTCCTACCTGTTTTTGAACTCCATGGAAGTAGAATCATGTAGTAGGTCTTCTTATATCTGACTTCTTTTACTCAACACTATGAGACTAAGTTATGTTGTTGCATGTATTAGAGGTTTATTCTTTTCCATTTCTGTGTACAATTCCATGGCATGAATCTACTACATTTTATTCACCCATTCTACTTTACACAGACATTTAGTTTGTTTCTCATTTTTATGTTACTGTGAAGGAAATTGCTATTTTCATGCATGTCACAGAACTGGGATTCAAACCCTTGCATTCTGACTTCAGGGCAGGAACTCTAAAACTACTAATTATGCCACCTGAGGTTTGAAAGCTGTTTAGGACCTGGCATATGACAAGCAGATGATAGACCTTTCCAATTTACAGGTCTTCTGGAAAGAGAAATGCCAAAACCTGGGATTGTCTTGAGTAATGGAACAACAAAGAATGGCCAAAAGGTTAAACGTGGCCTTTGTATCTCCCTAAAGTAGTGAGGGCGAAACTTCAGAGAGGAGCGCCTCAACTGCAACCAAAACCCACTTCTTTATCGCAAAGTGCCAACACTGCAATTAAACCCACACGCTGAGGTTTTAGTTTAGAAAAACAACTCGTACATTAACATCTTTTGTCTTAAAAGAAAAACAAACACGCATGCCATAGGTTCCCTGCCACTGCCCCGAAGGGCTGCCAGTTAGCCTGGTGATTTTTGAGAAGAGGAAGTGAGAGAGAGAAAGGAAAAAGCAGTGGGGAAGTCAGCACCGCCTTTCATTTCCTACTCTACACACAGATGATCTTATCCACAACTAGAACTAGATCCTTAAATGGGAAAACTCCAGAATTTTTACCCAGAATAATTCTCCTATGCTTTTCAAAGTGCTTACTTGATCCCTCTGTTTGAATATCTTATAAGCACCACAACTGTAACTGTAGGTAAAGCATCTCCAGAGGTTCTTAGTTGGAAGGGTCCCTTTAACAAAACATGAACTAACAGGGCCAGGGATACAGCTCAGTGGCCCAGCACCTGCCTGGCAAGCACAAGGTTCTGAGTTCAATTCCTGGTACCAAAACCAAACCAAAACAAAAAAAGCTGGGTGTGGTGGCACATGCCTGTAATCCCTACATTCGGGAAGCTGAGGCAGGAGGATCCTTGTGAGTCCGAGACCAGCCTGGGCTACAAAGTGAGCTCAAGGCCAGCCTGAACTGCATAGCAAGACCCTGTCTTAAAAAGATTAAAACAAAAAAAGACTAAGAGAGGAAAAACCAATGAATTTATTGTCTTGTACATTTCACATACATAAGAGACTCTCCTCCCTAAAATTACTAATTCTCAAAGTAGCTCTTGTAATGGGAATTTTTAAAAATTTAAAAATCAGCTAATAGTCAGATGTCATATTAGGACAAAATGAGATCATGCAGCCCACCACGCAGCTCATCTGTTTGACTCACTCAGCCATGACTGACTACACCAGAGATAACCTGAGCCAGCTCCATTTGACCGCACCCAGCTGCTCAGCCTGTACTTTCCAGCCCCCAAACATACCCTGTTTGCTGACTTGTTTCAAGGACTTTCTGCCCAGCCAACGGAGATGACTGACAGTACCCAATGGAAATTCACCACGCTTTCACCGCACTTTCAAGTTCCTGTACTTCTTGCTTACAAAATCTGTATAAGCCAATTCCAAAGCCAGCTCGAGGTTGATGCTTTAGGAGTGATCCCTATCAACCTGCCAGCACAATAAAGCTGGCTGCCTTCCAACTCCTTGGTGCAGAGCATTTTCCATTTGGTTCAGTACCAGTTCCAGAACGCTCTGAATTCCAACTTCTACAGCGTCTTCAACAAAGCACAGTAAAATTTTACAGAAGTGACAAGACACAAAATTCTGCCCCTCAGGGGACAGGTGGACATGTCTGGAGACATTTTTGGTTGTCACAGCTGGGGAGGGGTTGCATCCACTGGGCTGAGGCCAGTGATCTGCTGATCATCTTGCAATGTACAGGAAAACCCACAAGCGAGAATGATCTGACCCACATATCAATAGTGCCCATGTTAAGAAACTCTGCTCTAAAGTAATTTTTTTGGAAACAAATCAAGTCTGGCCATTCTCCTTTGTCCATCTACCCAATAATTCCTCCTAGCTCTTGGATAAGCCCAAATTCTTAGCATGTCTCCCACCTCTCTGCCAGACACTATGCCCTGGCTCAAAGCCCACCGCTCCAGCCTCAACTCACACTACTCCCAACTGCATGTGCCCTGGCCCAGACACATGAGCGTTCCTTCTCAGGCTGCCGTGGCCATGGTCTACCCAGCTCTGCAGGATAAGCTTCCCCCCACTGCCCTGTTTCTTTCTGACTTTCCTGAGAACTGGCTGTTTGGGGCTGGTGGAAGACAACCCTTGAGATGGAGCAATGAGGTACACCTGCTGCCAGATGGTGATCAGCTCATTAGAACATTTCTCCTGGCTCCTCCTTCCCTGACTCAAGTCCCATGCCATGTGTCCTTTAATCTGGAGCAGCTCCTCCAGGGAGTGTGGAGGACTCCTGTGAGGTCAGGAGGTCCAAGCTGAGGGTGAGACTTCCTGGAAGGCCTTGCCTGGAGGTGGTGAGCGGGAAGCACAATGAATAAATCTGTTCTTCAGACTGATCTCACAGTGCTGAGCAAAAAAATCAAGTTAGTTGCCAATATAGATCCAAAAAAATTACCATGGACATCAGGATTCTGTTTACCTCCTTCATTGGAAGATCTGGTGGTGCAAGATTCCTTATGGAGGGGTAAGCAGCAAGGGCTGGTCCTGCCTCCCCTTCAGATGAGGCTCCCACGGCCTCTACCTACCTTGCGTCACACAGGCACTTCACCTGCCTACCCTTACTCCCCACCCTGTGTCTAAACATAGACTAGGCTAGTCTAGCCAAGGCTCACATCTTCCACTTCTGGCATGTTCTGTCTCCCTTCTGGCTGGTGTTAATTTCCAGGGTCCCGTAGAAGACGTTCTGTGCCATCATTTTTAGTTAAAGTTACTGGGAAAACAATTTGAGACTGGCTGGAAAGCACGTGTTTTTTGACATCTCAGCTCAGGCCCGCACCCCTGACAGGCCAGCAAGACTACTCATTTCAAAACTGTCTGGATCTGACTTTGTTATGATTGCAAACTACATCAGTATTTCCAAAACACACCAGCGCCAAAATGCTCTGTATCCCTTCATGATATTCCCTGGGTCAAATTTCCTTAACCTCTCTGGGTTCTAGATTATTCACTATCAGATCATTTCTAATGCTGCTGCATTCTGCTTGGTGGCAGATGACACTGTGTGTCTCAGATTATCTGGAGCCTACCTCCTGCTCTGGGAGATTACGGTGTCTGAGTTCTTTAATTACACAGCCTGAGCTGATGGCGTGGTGGTGTGTGCCTGTAATTCCAGCACACTGGGAGGCTGAGGCAAGAGGATTAAAAGTTCCAGTACAGCCTGGGCAATTTGGCAATTCAGTGAGATCATGCCTCAGAATAAAATATAAGGACTAGAATGGAGCTGAGTGCAAAAGCCCTGTGTTCAATCCCCAGTATAAAACCAAACCAAACCCTATGACACAGCATGATCTTTCTGCTGTGTGCTCAGTCCCACTCTGGATTTCCACAGGGACCTCTCCTTTTCCACTGCTAATTCATGGTCATCATCTTGATTCTGCCCTCCGTTTACCAGACTTCAAGCCTTCTCAGCTAGTTAAAACAAAACACATCTATGCAGGCTGGTTGGCTTGGAGATTTAATTCAGCTTTGGGCTTTTGTAAAGGAAGGGTTAATCCAGTCTTTGGCACTACTTCCCATTACCTTAAACCCCAACCCCAGGTTTGGCCACCTTTCACATCCTCTTATGAGGAACAGGCTTTTGGGGGTCTTCCCACCACTTGCGGCTTTGCTGAGAATTCTTGTAAATTGTTTTGCATCTTATACCCTACTGAAAGGTAAACGTGGGAGGTAACATCACCTTTCAGCTCAGGTATCAAGTCTTTCTGGAAATTACTGACTTGTACCAATAACTACAGATTCCATCAGTTCCGAACAGCCTCTCCTGCATTTAGTGTCTGTGAAATTAAGATTGTGCTATGTTTGAACGATTGATAGAGGGTCAGGATTTAATTATCATGCTTTTCTTTCTTACGTATATATGAAATAATAGTTTCTTACAGTTAAAGACATTAGATGTTTTATGCTACAGTAATATTAGCATCTTCCTTAGATTTGGGGGTACTCCTGGGAAGTGAACCCAGGAATTTCACACCCCTTTCTTTCTTCTTAAAAAGTTTGACACAAGATCTTCTTTAGTTGCTAGGTTGCCTAGACTGGGATCAAAAGAAAATGTTTTCTTGAGATTGAAACAAAAGGGCTTATGCTCAGAGGTTGGGTTCAGATGGCCTAGAGGAAGGGCCTGATGGTCCGGGAGAAGCAGCAGCACATATATTTGGGGAGGGGAGAGAATGGAGCACCCAAGAAACTAAAAGTGATTCGTAGAAGTAGGAGGGCAGGGAGCAAAGAGGATAATAAGCTACTTTAAATGGACGTGGGGTTATTGCATGAAGGTATTTGTACAAAGTGCTAGGATATAAAGGCAACCTCTGTATAGTACTCTGGTTTGTTTTCTGGAAAGATGAGTAAATTGTATTATTTCATCAGACCTCTGGCACTCATTTCCCCCCCACATTTTAGCACCTTTTGAGATTGGGATACATTTTACGGGCTAGGATGTTTCATTGTTTAGTTAGCAGGATTTCCTCCCTAAGGGACATTTTAAGAGTTCATGCAATAGTGCATAAAAACAATTGCTAAACAGGACACACTGTACCTTTGTTCTTAGGTTTTTAACTAGGGTTCCTGAGCTCTTACAAATTCTGGTCTGGAACATTTTTATTGCTTTTCTTCATCTGGGCTGATTCTCTTAGTGGGGTCACATGGCTTGATCCTGTGGTGCCTAGACCCTCATTATCCAGGAAGCCCTGTGGGGTTGATGTGTCAGCTTGGGCTTCTATAAAGCTGTGTGAAGGGGAACAGATGAACAGTCAAGAGAACAAAAGTTCACACAAATACTTATTTAACTTCTTGAAATTTTGGCCTCTAAAAATCCATCTATTTAATCAGTATTTATTTGAACATCTACAATCTGATAGGCCAGGGAGTGGCAATTTATGGCCTGCAAACCAAATAGGGTCCAATGCTTATTTTTGCATGTAAAGTTTTATTGGAACACCATCATGTCCATCATGTCCACTTATTTACTTCCGGCTACTCTGGGGGTGCAAAAAGTAGGATCGAATGATTGTAAGACATTGAATAGCCTGCAAAGCAAAAGTATTTACTTTTGATCCTTTACAGAGCCAGTTTACTCTTTGGGGGAATCAAGGAGGATCTTTTCTTAAATGAACAATCAAGGAAAATAGGCAATCGCATAAGAAAAAGTTTCCATTTTATATTGAAAAGCCCACATCTAACCCAGGGAACAAGGACTGTTTATGTCTGTATCTGCTGAGACAGAGGTTCTCCCTGTTTTGCACCCTCGAGGGACAAAGGGGGACATTCCGTCTTCACTAAATCACACTGTAGAATGCAGCTAGATTTATTTACTTAGAGAGAACTTTGAGAGAGGCCTTTTATGCTGCAGCCTCTAAGCAGCACAACAGAGGCTGTGAGGCAGGAGCTGCCTCTGAGAAGGGCGAAGGGACGGAGTGGTACCATTGTGGCAGTGAATCTGCTGGCCCAACATTGCATGAGTTCTCCTCCACTTCCCAGCCACCTTTGCACTTAGGTTGAGACTGAGTGCTATACAGAGACCTCTTAAAAATAATGAATCTGAGCATGCTTCTTAAAAGATGTGTTGTAGCCTGTGTTTTTCCTAGTGAGTTGAATTCTGTACCCAATTGTGAACTCTAATGCAATCTTTTTACAAGATCCTTTACAGCTGTTTCTTAGCACGGCCAATATAGGATCATTACAAGCAGTATAAAGAGATTTCTTGAAAACATGAATTATCATATGGGCAGCAGAGAAGTATGCCACTTCCAGGATTGGTCATAAGGGTCTTTGTGTCACTTCTCTACTCTCTTCTGTTGTAGTAATTCTAGAAATCTTGTATGGTGATCATGGCTTCACAAGATGGTGGCACCTCCATCAACTTGAATCCCTGTTTTCTTGATGGAGCAGAATACCATCAATCCGTACTGGACCTGAAGTTTGAGAAAAAGCTTACCTCTGTTGAATGAAGCCACTGAGACTGGGAGTTAATTTGTTACTCATTTATCCTGACTACTGTAGTTGTGATGGTCCAGATACTTAACTAGGGTACAGTACTAGTTTCAGCACAAATAGGAAACTAACCCACCTGGGAATAACATCTAAACTCCAGTCAATACAAAAAAGTCTTGCCAGGTGTGGTAGTGCACACCTGTAATCCCAGCACCCTGAAGGCTGAGGCAAGAGAATCACTGCCAGTTCAAGGCCAACCTGGGCTATATAATGAGTTCAAGGCCAGCCTAAATTAAATAACAAGACCCTGTCTCCACCAAACAACAACAAGAAAACATCTTAATTATTTGGTTAAATTGGCTTGAACATTGTCTTAGTTACTTTTCTCCCTGATGAGACAAAATACCCAGCACCCAAAGTTAAAGGAGGAGAGGTTTATTTCAGCTCACATTTTGTAGAGGTTTCAGTCCATAGTCAGCTGGCTGTAAAGTAGGGTGGCATGGCAGAAAGCAGCAAGCAGAATGAGCAAGGCCGCCTTTCCTCTCTCCCTTTGTAGTCCATCTAGGCTGTAAACCTATCGATTGGTGCCAGCCACACCCAGGGTGGGGCTTCCATTATCTATACCCTTAATCCCAGTACCACACGCTTAATCCATATTCACATACCCTAATCCAGCTGCCTTTGAAACTTCCCACCTATGATCTCATGAAGCTTTGGGGGGCATTTAGATATAAGCCATAACACTCTTCCCCTGGCCACCAATAGACTCAGGTGCATCCATTCATACAAAGGGTAGTTAGTCCATTTCTAAGAGTTGTCAAAGTCCTAACAGTTTCAGCATTGCTGCAAAGTCCAAGTCCAAAGTCTCCTCTGAGATTTAAAGCAAACTCTTAACTGAAAACCCCTTGTACAAATGAAAAGAAAGTTAAACACTTTCAACATATGATGGTACAAGATAAACATTCCTGCTCCAAATAGGGGCATAGAAAGGAATGGGACTAAAAAGTCCAAAATCTAGCAGGGCAAACATTAAGTCTCATAGGTTCGTGTCCAGCATTGGGGGCAATCTATGGCAAGATATAAAAGTACTTGTTTGGCTCCACTCCTATGGCACTGTGGGTGATTGTAGCTCCCATGTCTTCTCTCTTGGGTTGGCTTTACTAAATCCTTGAATCCTTCTTCAGATGATCCACGTTCCTGGGCTTCCAACCTTCTGTGGTCTCCACTGCACCTTGAGCTTCACACTCACAGCTTCACACACTGCCCTATCAGGGGCACACTGCCTAGCCTCCCAGGCCTTCTTCTGAAATCTGAGTGGAAGCCTTCCTGACCCCAGAACTCTTCTATTCTGTATGCACCTAAAACTGGCACCATGTAGCTGATGCCAAGGTCTACTACCAGTTGGAGTAATAGCCAGGCTTCCTTTTATCACGGCTGTAGGAGTCAAGTGCCTGGATTGTTTCTTGTTCTCAGGCTTCTCATGGAAAAGGTGAAGGATTAAAACTTGTGAAAGGCAAAATTATGTGTGGTGAAGGTTCCAGAACCATGAGTGCTCTTGAGTCTGCAAATGTTTGAAGGACTATAGGCAGCCATGAAAATCTAGTCCAAAGACATATGAAGTTGCCAACTCAGTGTGTTGGGCAATGGTTAAAAAAAGCCTAAGTTGTAGAAGTCATTCTCAAAATGAGCTTTGCTCTGTTCCTATAGTCTGTGTTTCCATGAAATCTGACCAGACTTGGTCATTAAACTCAGGCCAACTATCTTGTTCCACTCACTGACATATTGGTTGACACAATGGGAAGGAGCCATTGCTGTAGTAGGTGGGTCCATCTCCCTTAAGAAGTGAACAAAGCATGGCTTAAATCATATAGCTACTAGGACAGAAGAATTCTTTGACAGTTCATGGGAAAAGGCCAGAGCAGACCAAATATTAGGCATAGAAGATGACAGACATGTAGTTTTCAAAAGATGGCTCCTTTTCAATGGGCCTTTGAGGTATGTCATTTTTTGGTAGGAGAGGGAGTGGGCTGTGGACATAGGGCAGTATATGACCATGGTAGAACTTTTTTTCTGCCTTATGTGTGAAATTCAACTATATGTTTTTCTAGCAGAGAGAGAAAAGCTTCCAAACATTACACTTTCCAACTCATTCCAATGAAATCTTGATTTTTCAGTGGATCACATGCTTTGAGACTGTAGATGGCAGGAGTGGAGATGGGGAAGAGAAAGAGACAGGAAATTCTATTTATTTCACAGCATGCTAACTTGAGGATGTGTCTCAGGTCCAGCTTATCAGCAAGCACTTTAAATTGACCATGATTTTATCCTTGCCTCTCTTTGTAAAGGTTTCTTTTTTAAAATTTTAAGCCAACAGCTTCCAAACTGTCATTTACAATTTACAGAAGGACAGAAAGTAGAATAGTTGTCAGCAAGCAGCATAATTATGTGCCAGGAAATGACATGGCAAATAGTCTAGCCTGGCAAGTGCTAGACGGCTCCTTCCCTATCTTTTAGCTTCAGGCAGGAGCAGAACTATAATATCTGCTGATCTTTTTGCAACTTATTTCACACATGAAGTGCAGATTACTAAGGAATATTAGGTCTAGAGATCAGAAGTAGGGCAGAAATTTATCTTTAAAAAAGAAACAGGAGTAGGAAAGTAGGATATTCATATTACATTGTGGCCTCTTTATGCTGTGCCATGCATGCTATGTTTGCTCTGCTGTGCTATGTTACACAGTGTATGTTTTATACGAGGTTATGAGATGTTATTGTGTAAATCAGTGGTTCTTAAAGTGAGGCCCCTGGAGCAATAGCAGCTCTATCACTTGGGCACTTGTTAGAAATGAAATTTGGGGCTGAAGGTATAACTCAGTGGTAGAGCAATTGCAAAGCTGAGGTTCAATCCCCAGAACCACAGAAAGAGAGAGAGAAAGAAAGAAAGAAAGAAAGAAAGAAAGAAAGCAAAGAAAAGGTGGATTTCTGTAAGACATCAAAGACCTACTGAATCATACACTCTGGGGCTGAAGCCCAAAAATATAAATTTTAGGTCTTCCAGGTGATTCTGATCCATATTTGGGTTCATGAACTACTGGAATGTAGTAAACGGCAAGTAAATTCGTCTTGCTTTTGTTTGTGTTTCTAGAGATTAAACCTTGGGCCTTTTGTATGGTAGGGAAACATTCTACCACTGAGCTACATGCATAAGCTTTTTAACTTTATTTTTGAGACAGGGTTTTGCTAAATTACCCAGGCTGGGCTTGAAAATGTGATCCTCTTGCCTCAATTTCCTGGTTATAGGTGTGAGTTACTATGTCCAGCCTTCTTGTATTATTTTGCTTATTTATGAGTTATAATTAGCTGCAAATGGAAGACAATCTCAGAAGACCCAGAAAACAGTGGATGTGTAAATAAGAATTTTATTATTTTCACAAAAACAATAAATACCAAGCAAGGAAGGCAGTCCAGGCTATTGTCTAGGGCTCAAAGAGGACCTTATTTGGAGATCCAGACCTTTTCTATCTTCCTATTGGGCTCTTGTTAGAAAGTGACTTTGGTCTTCAGAGTTCAAAGATGGTTGTTGTGCCTCTAGGCATTATTTCTATGTTCCAGGCCAGAAGGGGGAGGAAGAACAAGGGACTTTTCCTATTTTTAGTTTAGGTAAAATAACTGATCACAGATTTCTGCCTGTATCCCATGACTAGACCATGTCTTATGGTGCAGCTCTAACAACACTAGGAGTTAAATCATCTCTAGATTTTCAATATTTATTGTAGAGAAAGTAAAAGGGAAAGGGGTGAGGTAAGAATAGTTTGGTGAGGACCAATCCATACTATCATCAATTGGTAGCTAATTCTGTTGTTCTCTTGCTTTTAGTTCAAAATCTTGGGATAGGTCATTATGGCAAAAGTCATCAACATAATGTTTAATAAGGAAATGGGATCAACAAATTGTCTTTCCATTTACTTTAATTCTGAAAGCTAATTATCCAAGGGAAACTCAGGTTTTACCTCCATGTAATTATTTTATATTAGGTTATGGGTTTGTCTGAGTTTTCCCTCTTGAGATTTAACAGAAGTAATGTAAAACAAAACAAAATGAGAAATAATGTGAAATACTGCACATCTATACATATTTGGGCTAATTATAGTGGAGAGTGAAAATTTGAATATTTTCAGATATGTGGCTATTATTTCTTTTTTTTTTTTTTTTTTGAAAGTATAAAAGTCCATTGTATTTTAAAATGATCAAAATTCTAGACTCCTATTAACAATTAGGGTTGTTTTTGTTTTTTTTACAATTTTAACACAGATAAACAGTGTAAAGGCCTGGTATGAGCAGCAATATCAAGTTGACTACATTTCTAAAGAAAGAACGTCAGAAATGGGTCAGGTAACAACTGCCGGGG
>PVLD010031271.1:0-15896 GCA_004027595.1 Dinomys branickii | reverse complement strand
TTAGTCTAAACTAGCTCTGACAGCTGAGAGTGAGGAAAACTACCTATGCACCATTCTTGGACATGCACACAGGCTTTGAAGCTCCTGGGGTTTCTCTGAGAGCATCTCTTGGAGAAAAGTAGCCCTTTTTTATTTTGAGGTACTGAGGATTGAATCCAAGGACTGCTGAGCTACATCTTCAGACCTTTTCAGTTTTTGTTCTGAGATAGGGTCTCACTGAGTTGCCCATATTGGACTCAAATTTGCCATCTTCCTGCTTGAGCCTTCTGAGTAAGTGAGATTACAGTTATGCAGCACTGTGCTCAGCTAGCACTTTTGATTTCCTTTGGTCTTCTGATTAAATGAATTCAACAGCAAAATTCATATAAATAAGTGGAAAAAAATTCAGTGGGCTCTTCCATTTACTTCAGAAAATTGATTGAAAATTGGAGTGAGAGTAATTTCCAAGGTATTAATTAGCAGCTTTCAGGATGAATCTTCTTGCTTTCAATTCTTTCCCTAAGTTTTACTTTACCTCTTCTGTATGCAAAATGTACCACTGAAGTAATTTGATTGTCACAAAAGGAACTTCTTTTTGAGTTTAGAAAAGGGCTTTAAAGTGTATGAATGTTAAACTATGAATAGAGGCATGTTTGTGCACCCTTACTTTCAAACATCTCTGGGGCACCTACTGAAGGTAAGGCGAGATGCTGGGACTATGGACCCAGTTACAAGGTGAGTTGGATGCTCAGAGGAAAGAAGGCTAATCTTGAGGCAGGAAAGTTATATTATGAAAAGAGGAGATCCCCTGTATAGGGATTCTCCAACTGAAGATTTTCCAGACCTCTCTTTTATCTCAGTTTCCCTTTTTAGAAAATAGTGATAAAATCTAAACACAGTGGAAGTAGGAGGGCCTTGGGGGTGTTGCACAGACAGCCGTCTGCGTAATGCTTAATCTCAAACTGGAAGTTTTGCTTTGGTCCCTGAAGGGTGGCAAGTGCCCCCAGGATGTGTTTCCAAAGCTGTCTTTCTTTGGGAATCTACTGCACCTCTTTAGAAACCTGCCAGTAACTTTACCCCCATCGCAGAGAGTGTGACTTAACTGGTGGGCAGAGGCCAGGGAATTTGTAATTTTACAAAGCTTTCTCAAGCAATGCTTATGCACAGCCAGGATCAGGAACCTCCACAGTGCACATCTAGGGAGTGCTAACAGTGCTCAGCTCTCACCCTCCGAGAGTCTGTTATTTGGGTTTTCCTTGGAGGTGGGCTGATCATTTTCCAGGCTCCCCAGGAGAATGCGAGGTGCAGGCAACACTGAAGACTATTGGCTTTGCAATGCTCAATCCTGCTGTCAAAGAGAAGACCTGGTGGCAGTTTGAATAACTGCGTCAGAGAATGGAGAGAACAGCAGAAAGGCCAAGAGAGGACTGTCACAGAGCAGTAGATACAGGCGTCATTATCAGTGCAAGGCTATGGGAGCACTTTCTTTTGGAGACAGTTGTGCTTTATCATTTAAAGGTGAGAGGCTTTGGAGCAGGAACAAGAAGCACTCTTAAAAGATCTGCTGCTTCCCTAAGGTTCGGAAAGCAGCCAGTGCCTCGACTGCAAAATGAGGCCTTTGTTTCTGGGCGATAAGCTGCCTCACTAGGCCTTAAGGGCTGGCACAAATGTGCAGAGCAGAGTCTGACGTTTCTTCACCCCAAGGCAGGACCCCTGTGCTTAGATAGACGCAGCCTTCACACAAACAGCACAGAAGCTCGCTGCTTTGTTCTGAGACTCCACGCTTGCACCTCTGCTGTGTTTTTCTTTATAAATGGCACAGCAGATGGCAGTCCAACATCAAAAGAATGAGATGAACATGTCGCATCTCTAATGGTGACACACAGGCGAGAGACAGCAAATCTAGGACCTGTGTGGGGTCTGCAGAAGCCCCATTGTCCAAAAGGCCTCTCTAGGCTGATAGAACTGTTGTATATCTGCGTCATCTGGTATAATGTCCATTGGTGACATGGGCTCTTGAGTACTGGAAAGGCGGCCAGGGAGAGTGAAGAAGTGAAAATATGGTTTTAATTATAGTGAGCTATAATTCATGAGGTTGAGAAGCCACGGGAGGCTAGTGGCTTCTGTACTGGACAGAGCAGCTCTCAGGAATGAACCTGGACTCTGTCACTTGTTCCTTTATTTCTCATGTTTTTCCTAATACATGTTCGCAGTACATAATCATTACATTGCTTGTGGGGAGTTGGTACCTGTACATAATACATGTTAATTCTTTTTATATCCCTTGTCCCCCTTGATCTCTTGGTCCCCTTCCCATTTGCAGATCTGGGTCCCTATTCCCTATTATCTGTCTTTTATTTTGCTCTGTATTTATACTTTGGGTTTCTCATATAGGGGGAACCATGCGATATTTAAGTGCATGTCTGAGTTATTTCACTTAACACTGCGGTCTCAAGGTGACAAGTTTCTAGGTTTCTCTAACCCTTGGTTCTCTCATCTGTTATTTCTTATATGCTGGCACTGGGGTTCTTGTTCAGCACAGAACTACTCTTTGGGAAAATATCTTGATGGATAATTTAGTCATCAAACTATAGGTCTCAGCAAAGGGTCTGGAAAGGAAATGGAAGAGCCATCATTTTCTATAAAAGCCTGAGGAAAATTATTCCCTTATTGCTGGCCCTGAGTAAAGAGTAATGGAAGAAGAGAAGGAGGATTCAGATAGGTTGGGGGTGACATAGAATGATGGGTGGTCAAGGGACTCAGGAATAGAGAGAGCTGCTATTAGTTCTAACTTTGGTGTTACTGTTATAGGTGCACCCTGTCTTCTCAAACCTTTGATGAATTTGCTATAAATGCAAATGAATTAAGTGTGTGTGTGTGTGTGTGTGTGTCTGTGTGTGTGTGTGAATTTACTAAAGGGAATAGACCCAATGTTTAGAGTAGAATTGGATGGAAAAGGGAAAACTTGGAATGATCAGACAGTTAATAAGGTAAACTCCCTCAGTGAAAGCAGGTGCCCAGGGGCAGAGAAAAGAATAAGAAGTAAGCTTCTGAGAACACTTTAGTCAGCACTGATTTTTCACAAAGTGGGAGTTTGTCCCAAGCTTATATAGATCTGGAGGAAAGGGTTATCACAGCTGATACTTATACTATGTGAATACCGGACCTAGTACATACCTGAAGAATTGTGCAACAATGCTTGCAAAGTGCTTGCACAAAGTAAGAGCTTAATAAATGGCAGTTGATCTTTGGTTTCATATCTTTAAAATGAATATAATATGCTTCATTGTTTTGCAAGATTAAGTGAAGTAATGTGTAAAAGTCCTGGCTCACAGTGAGCATTCCCTAACTGCCATACTTCTTTTGGAGAGGGAATTTTCTTCTGGTTCTATTTGATAGAGATGTTATTTTACACGGTAGACCCAGATAGATCCCAGAAACTCCTAGAGACATATAAGAAGTGTTTCCTTCTGTCTCTCCTCTCTATTACATATGGATAATTATTTTTAGGAACAGTGAACCATTTCCAGCTATTTTGTGGCAGTAGCGTACTTATTTTAAGCCATTGTCTAATGTCTAGGCTTGTCTTCCATCTTTATCCATAATCATCTCTCAGATATTTTTCTCCCTCTCTTGCAGCTTACATGTGCTGTACTGCCTTACACTAAAAAGCCCAGCTTAAATCTGTTTTCGTGATATGGGGGTCTTGTTTACCCATTCAGTTCTCTATGCCTCTCCCACAGTAGCGTTCATTTCCAATTGCTTTTATTACTCCTGCTTTTCAAGTGCCATAATTTATCCAGAGTACATTCTGCTTTTGGCTGAAATATGTTACTTGCACTTTTTTGCACCTCTCTCATTTATTATAGCCTCCTCCTCATTGCTGAGTACCTGTAGGCCATTTTTGTACATAAAAATCAATCATTCTTGAGAGTAGGATGGGAAAATTTCTAGAATTACAGGTACTGAACAATTTAGAGAGTAAAAGCTACTCTAGTAGCCACCAGGCAGATGTCTGACTTTCTTCATGGATAACATGATAATTTAAAATGTGAAGATTCAAATGATAAGTGTTTTATTAATCCCTAAACTAAATGAAACACAATTACCATCTCACCTGCAATTCAGCTACATTGCCTCTAGGTGGGGGTGGTAATGGTGCAAGTGTATGTGGGTAATTGAAAATACGCTGATTGGAATAAAGACAAATAACATACCTTTTACCCCTCAGAATATATACTTCCTATTAAAAGAGTTTAGGGTAAGTGACATAGCTAATTTATCAAATTTGTTTCCTGTATTTTCAGCCAGCACTTCTATTTGAGTGATGGAGAAGTGCAGTGGGATCCTGTAGATTCTGGTACCAAGTATTTAATTGTTTGAGGCCCAGAGAATCCTGTATTTCCCAGCATGCTTAGCTTTGTAATGTGGGGGCACAGGTGTCCTGAGTAAAGACAATTGCTGTTCCACTTTTGAAGCTCCAATAATGGAACGATAATCCAGGAAAAGCTGTGTCTCACATTCTGGTGACTAAACAGAAGCCTCATTTTTGTAGTCATTTCATTTCAGCTGTTGACTCTCCATGGTGAATCATAAACACGGGCATAAACTGTAGAGCGATATTTCTTTTTCCAGGAGACAAAATTGCCCAGAAACTCTAGAATTAAAAAAAAAAACTGACTATAAATCTTGTAAGACCTGATAACTAATGCTTAAAATCTTTATCCACTCTAAGTGGTGAGCATTGCCAAAGAATGTATTAGGAAAAGCACCTCAGTTTGTCTCAGAATAAATGGTGTTTATCAGTCAGTATTGTATATAAAGAGTTCTCCCACGGACTTAGCACATCCTGTCAAGCTCTCTTGTTTTACCATGTTTATAAATCACAGAGTGTGTTTGAAATATAAAGTAATGATGAGCACTGATGTGTGAAGAGTTGCCATTAGTGTCAGTTTTTCTTCCTACACCTTTACCTAGAGTTCTCACAAGGTAAATACTAGTGGGTAAAAGGAACACCTGCTGAGGAATGGGAAATTATCTGAAAGATTCAGAAGAGCCTCTCATTTTTTCAGGCAGGCTACCTTTAGAACATGACTCACATTTTTTTTGCATATCCTTAAGGTTGTTATAATCAGTTAAAGCATAGCCAGAAGATAGAAAGCACACATATTTTTTTCAGTGGAATAATCTGGGTCTTCAAAAAGGTCACTTAATATTTTCTCACAATATCTATGATGCTACAAAGTCAACTGTCATCATAATCTTGTAAGAAAAGTAAAGTTAGCTATTTTAGCAGTTTTCACGATAGCAAAACAAATATAATGAGAATTTTATTGGAAAAGCTATACTTCAGTCTGAAAAATTATAGATGAAAATCTTAACTCCATAGGAAAATATTCAAGCTAAAGTTTTATATGGACAAAGCAAATCATGTATACAGAGGAAATCCAGTTTTAGTTAGGGTAGGCTATCTTGGATTGGGCTAAACTCCTACATACATACATTGTAAATACTTGACATAATATTAACAAATAACCACTTGAAGGCAAAATAGAATAATAGAAAGAAGGCAGAAATTAGATTTGACTCTTGAAAGAGCACATTGCACTGAAAAAGTCTAAGTTTATATAGCTTCCCCCTGAAGGCATTCTCCAGTCAAGGCTAAAACTCAGTCAGAAAGCTGATGTCATATTGGCTAGAGATGTCAGAGGATCAGTTTAGGAGAAGCAAGAGTGGCTAGAATTTGCATGGTAAAATCTTAGGAAGATGTTACAGAGATGGGTGCATATAATCTCCCACTAAATCCTATGTATGTATGTCATACATGCATAAATATCTGCATGTGACCTCCCCTTAAGTATCAGGCTGATCCCTGAATTGAACTTGTACCAAGGAAAATCTGAAGAAACGAATGGAATGCAAGAGTGGAAAGATGAAAATTGTGAACAGGGATTTAAGCCCCTGCCCACAAGGGAAATAGAATTTAGAATTTGTCTTAGTCAATTTCCTTTATGCTGAGACATGATACTCAACACCCACAATGTGTGCTGCATAAGAGCTCTGGGATTTCTTTAGAACACCATAAAGGCCATTCCAAGAGTATTAAATCTATCACAGAGCTAGGATTAATGATAAGACAGACTAAAACGGATTCACTCTTGATGAAGTGTAAAACCAAGCCTCCACACATTTAAGGTTACCAGCCAGTAAATTAACTACCTACAGAAACAAAACCCAATTACTGTTTCACAGAGAGAATCTAGATGTTCTAAAACATACCACTTACAGTGGCCAATATACAACAAAAATTTGTGTGATAGGTGAACAAAGGCCAAAACATATGATCTAACATCAGGAAGGAAAGAAGTGAATAGAGACATACCCAAGTTCAAAGACAGGAAATTGGAAGGAGCTATTATAACTATGCATACTCTTTTTTTAAATTTTTTTTTAATTTTTTAACTTTTTTCATTTTTAAAAGTAAAAGAACGAAAACACATAGACAGCCATTTACAAAGTAGCACAAGAATACTACAAGCAATACTGAATTACAGACAAGGTGACAAGGAATTAACAACGGTTGTTGTATTACACATTGATAATTTCAAAATGCACACTTAGGAAAACAAATATGGACATGCAACATCAATCAAATAATTAATCATTAACTGTTCCTCTCAATAGTGAGATAGAAGTCAGTATTACAACTATATTAGCTATCCTGCATATACATACATATATCATTATCCCTTTCTTCCTTTTGTCTTTCCCCTCATTCCAGTTGCTCTTTATTTTTGAGCAGTTTCCTTTCATCTCACAATGTCTGTCATATCTCCTAATTTCTATTCACACTTTCAGGTTTTGCATTATTGATAGAATACATGGCTTACACATGCACATTTGATTTATTTCACTTACAAGTATGGTTTCTAATTGTGACCATTTACCTATAATAGCTTCAAGGTTATCTTTCTTTATAGCTGAGTAATACTCCATTGTATACAAAGGACACAATTTTTTAACACAGTCCTCAGTAGATGGATATTTTCATTGCTTCCATGATTTAGCTATTACAAATTGCACTGCTATAAACATGGGTGCATATATATCACTGTAATATGATGTTTTCATATCTTCTGGGAAAATATCCAGAAGGGGAATAGCTGGGTTAAATGGGACCTCTAGACCTAGCTTGCTGAGGAATCGCCAAACTGATTTCCACAATGGTTTCACCAGTCTGCATTCCCACCAGCAGTGGAGAAAAGTTCTTATTTCACCACAGCCTCACCAGCATTTATTGGTTGATTTCTTAATGATAGCCATTCTTACTGGGATGAGATGAAATCTGGGTTGTTTTAATTTGCATTTCTCAAACGACTAATGAAGTTGAACATTTTCTCATGTATTTGCCATTTGTATTTGTTTATCTCAGAAGTGTCTGTTCAGCTCAGATGCCCATTTTTGTATTGGGTCTTTGAATTTGGGGAAGCTGATGTTTTTTAATTCTTTACATGTTATAGATAGAAGAGTTGTCTGAGGGACAGTCAGCTAAAATTTTTTCCCAATTTGTGGGTTTTCTTTTTATTCTGCTGGAGATTTCTTTAGATATGCAGAAACTTTTCAGTAAGATGAAATCCCAATTTTTTTAAAAATTTTATTTTAAAGACAAAAGAATGGAGACATATGAACCAGAAAAGCCATAAACAATACAGAAAATACAAAGTTATACAGAATATAGTAGGGAATTAGCACTGGATGTTATATTACATAGCTATCTTCACATTAGTTAACACAAAAACATTAAAGGAAATACCAATTATAGAGAAGATAGTAGGGAATTTGCACTGGATGCTGTATAATATAAAGTTATCTTCACTTCTGTTAATACAAAAACGATTGAGGAAATGCAGAATTATAGAGAACATAGAAGGGAATTAGCTCTGGATGCTGTCCAACATAATGTTACCTTCACCTTTGTTACTCAGTTACACAGATGATGGCCCATTTGATCATTCAATTTTTCTCCTCCCTCATCTCCGTTGCCCTACCACTCAATCAGTCAGCTTGCCTGTGATAATAACTGTACTCCTGGGTTTATCTATATCCTTGGACTCTCACCTTGGGAAGAGATATAGCTGCCTCAGACTATACTATAACATACATGGGTGTATACAAACTGCCATGGTTGGAGGTGGGAAAGCACATATGCTCATAGCGGACCACCCAGCTCCACCCTGTCGTCCTACTATGGGTGGGGGTGGGTCCAGTCCATGAGGTGCCCTGAACAGGGCCCTCAGCAGAGCAGCCACCAGGCCCACTGCAGAGCAGCAGCAGAGCAGCTGTGGAGCCCACAGCGGAGCAGCCACAGGGCCCACTGCAGAGCAGCATCGGGGCCCACTGTGGGGCAGCCACGGGGCCCACAGCAGAGAAGCCACGGGGCCCACAGCGGAGCAGCCATGGGGCCCACTGCAGAGCAGCCGTGGGGCCCACTGCGGAGCAGCAGCGGGGCCCTCAGTGGAGCAGCCGCGGGGCACACGCCCCCATCGGGGCGCCCTCTGTGACCCTTTTGGCTCTGTCCCGTTGCCTTGATGCCAGAGGCCCTTCCTTCTCCTCCCACCTCCTCCTGATCTCCAGCATTACCGTTCCCCAGCCCTACAGCTGGGCAATGGGTCTCCGAAGCTGAAGCTGTGAATGCCGAAACGAGGGCATGGGTCAAGGGTGTGCTTGGAGCAGCGACCTCCTCCCTCTCCATCTCGTCTCCCTCCGACTGCGCCATGGCAGATCTCCGATCCCCTCCTCCAGAGGAAGTTTTGCTTAGTCTTTCCGAGGGTTTCAGTTCCCATTTCAGATCCTTTATGCATACTCATTTAAATAAAAAATTATAACAAACAGATGGGAAACCAAATCAGAGAAATAGATTATAAAAAAGAACCCAACGAAATTCTAAAACTGTAAAACACAATAACACAAATGGAAAATTCACTGGCTGGGCTTAACAGCAGCTTGAGACTGGCAGCAGAAAACTGACTTTAAAGACAAATCAATAAAAATTATTTAAATTAAAGAATAGAGGAGAAAAAGGCTGAAAAAAATGAACAGCTCTCCTTGACACAGTATCAAATGATTTTACCTGCATGTAACTGATATTAGAGAAAGGAGCAGAAGAAAAATGGATTTGAAGAAATATTGGCTGCAAAGTTCTCAGTGGTCAAGATTACAAATTTATAAATCTAAGAAATTAAGTGAATACCAAGCAGGAAAAATAAGGTAAAGGTCACATATAGATACATGTCACACTACTGAAAATCAAAGGTAAGGAGAGCTTATCTAAAGCAGCTTGTAGGGAAACCACACAATGCAGGAAACAATGAAAAGAATGATGGGTGACTCATCAGAAATAACAAAGACCAGTAGCGGTGAAATGACATTCCTGTCCCCTTTCCTTCTCCTTCCTTTTTTCCTTCCCTCTTTCTTTTGTGGTACTAGGTATTGAACACATGCCAGGCAATATTCTAAACCTGAGAGCCCTTTTTATTTTTTATTTTGAGACAGGGTCTCAGTAACTTATCCAGGCTGCCCTCAAACTTGCAATCTCTCTCCTTATCTAGAAGCATAAACAAATAGAGCATAAATAAGAAAATGATAAAAAGAGTAACTTCTTCTGGAGATCAGAACAACTTGCAAAACTATAGTGATTAAAACATTGTGGCATTATTGTAGGCAATGACAGATCAATGCAGATAGGGTCACACACATAGGGGAATTTGGCATTTGGAATTTAATAAAGATGGTATTTAAACTTGGTGGTGGATACCTACAGCTAACATTCATCAGAGAAAGACAACTTTCCCCAAAGATTGGAAAGAAAACAATGATGTCTGTCCTTACAATTTCTATTCAGCATTACACTGGGTGTTTTGCAAATTGCAATAAGGAAAGAAAAATGTATAAAATGGGTATAAATATCTTTATTTGAAAGTGACATGATTGTGTCAAAGCAATCTAGTAGGACAAAGGATAGTCCTTTTAACAAATGGTCCCAGAACATCAGGATATCTATATGAAAAACATCAACCTCAACCCCAGTTGATGTACAGATCCCACACAATTCCAGTCTCAACCCAACCTGGTTCTTGATAGAGATGAGCAAACTGATTTTGAAATTTACATGTTAATGTAAAAGACATGGAATTATCAAAACCATAGTGAAACAGAAACAAGGTTTCTGGGTGTGAGGACTCATGCCTGTAATCCCAGCTACTCAGGAGGCTGTGGCTAGAGGATGGCAAGTTAAGGCCAGCCTGGGCAATTTAGCAAGACCCTGTTTCCAAAAAACATTTAAAAAGGGCTGAGGATGTAGCTCAATGATAGAGAACTTGCCCAGCATGCATGAGGCCCTGGGCTTGATTTCCTGTGCTGTAAACAAACAAGTCAAACAAAAACCCAAACCATAAATAAATAAATAAATAAATATCCCCCCCAACTAAACAGATTCTGTGAGGAAAAGTTTCTCGGACTACAGGTTTTTTGTTCAGCAGCTTGACCAGAGGCTGCTCTGAGGACCAGCTCTTGTGAGGGGTAGGAGGCATGGTTACGTGAGGGAGAAATTGAATATGAAGGAGATACACATATGCTCCAGTTCATTGTTCAGGGAATCCTACAATTGAAATAGCCCTTCAGAGTGGTCCTTCTTTGAGGCTATGGCAGTAGTTCTGTCTTTTAGACCTTAAATTAAACCACTCCTTGGCTGCTAGCTTCTACAAGGAAGTGGCTAGGACCTTGAGTGTGCCAACATTTTTAAATGAGAGCTATCAGTCACCAGCACTTCCAATAGTTGGGAAAATGAGTTCTTTAGTCCTTAAATGGGATCTGGTTGGTATCCCAGCACATTCACTACCATCCACCCTTTCTGCCATTTAGATATCCTTATGTTCTAGCAAATTCTGAGAACAATTCTAGAATCTGCAGAAATCTTTTCCTGCAACAACTTTTCAGAGAAATGTGCGTGAATACTACAGCCTTAACCTTTGCAGTTGTTCTTGTGGCCACAACTGATACTTACCAGCTCCCTCCTCTACCGCGTATTCTAGATTCTAATCACCATTGGCTATAGATAGGAGATTGAGCAGAGAAAATGTGGTATAGTCACACAATGGGGTATTACTGTAGTCATATGGTGGAAAATGATTCGCTCATAAAAATGAATAAACCACAACATGCACATGTAACAGCAAAAGTGAATTTTAAGAATATCATGTTGTGCAAGTCCAACAATTTCATAGAAATCAAGAACAGGCAAAATTGATCAACAGTGATAGAAGTAAGAATAGTGGTTGCCTATAGTAGGCTGGGGACCGACAGAAAGGAGCCAAAAGGAAATCTGGGGGAGATGGAGATCGTGAACTTCTTGGGTTCAGATTGAGTTTATGTGAGTGTCTATGTACATCATAATTCATCCAGTTATACACCAACAGCACAAGCAGAAGTGTTAACCGTGTTGGAATTAAATACCTTCTTATTTGAGATATTTGTCTTTCCCCAAATAAATATGTATTTCTTGGGTAGCTAGAATTTATTTTTAAGAAATAAATTGTTTCATTGTTTGAGCTATTGAACTATGTCTCTATTTTAATAATTTGCCCACTTACCAATTTATGCCTACACAGTGTCATATTTTCCCTGGATGTACTTAATGCTCTAACATTTGTATTAGGATATTGCCTATAGGCCATTTCAAAGTGGTAACAAATTATAGAGTTATATACCTGGAAAGTAACTTGAAAAATCAGCTGGCTCAGAAGATTCACATCTATAGCACTCAGGAGGGTATCTCTGGTGTATCTCTAGGGCTAGATCCTCCACCACTTATTTTAGCCAGCATTTCAATACTTAATTGTATTGGTGGATGATTACTTATAAGATCCCTTTGAAGGATGGCTTTTGGAGATGGGCAAGGGGATTAGAGGGTGTGGTTAGGAATGGGAGGAGGCAGTGGGGTAGGAAAAGCTCAAGATATGTTAAATGCATGTACTAGTTCACCAAAATGAACCTCAGCATTTTGTATTACTAACATGCACTAATAATAATAATAATAATAAAGACCTTTCTGAGGTGGGTAAAATCTAGATAGAATACTATTACATTTGGGACAAGCTAAGGTTATTGACTTCTAGAATATTTGCTAGTCACTTGATCCTATTGCTCCATTGCTGATATGTTTTAAAGCTTAAATGTTCCATTATCTGTGATGAAACCAAAGAGTTGTTTGCTTGTGTGAACTCTATTGTCTTTAAGAACAATTTCCTATTATAATTAAAAACATTAAGTGTGAGACACCTCAGTTTCATAATGGTCCCTTGTCTTTAAAATAAAATCGTTATATCTATCTATGCCTTCTTATATCTAGTAGACTGTCATTCACATATTAAATGAAGAGAGGAAATATCTTGTCAAGAGACTCACATAAATTACCTCAAATTCTTATGAGGAGCAAGTGTTTGAAAATGGGGGTTAAGGCATTGCATCATATGTGAATCCGTGGTGGGGCTCCTCTCTTTGCCCTTTCTTTTATCGCTTTCTCTTTGTATCCAAATCCCTTTTTCCTTCTCTTCCCTATTTCACGAGTCTAGCATGCTCCAGCATCTGCGAGGTACTTCCAAAGGGAACTGGGAGATGTTTAGGAATGATAACTGGGATTCAGAACTTCTTATTACATCATATGAGAACAAAAATATATGTTAGATCCTTTCATGTGGACCCAGTAGGAACACACAATTTCTCATAACAATCCTGGGAACTTTTAAAAAATGTATGTATGTCTGGGGTACAATGTAGATGTTTTGATAAATGCATATGTTGTGGAATAATTAAATCAAGCTACTTAGCACACCCATCACCTCACATCCTTACTTATTCATTTTTGTGGTGGGAACATTTCAAATCTTTTTGGTGATTTTCCACCATACAGTACATTATCATTGTAGTCATCATACTATACTATAGATCAATATATCTTCAGAGTTTATTCCCCTTTTGGCACTGAAACTTTGTACCTTTTGTCCACTATCTCTCTCCCCAGCCCCAGCCCCAGCCCCTGAACCAGGATACTTTTGAGAGTGAAATGGGTACTATTATGTGTTTCACAGACAAACAAGCCATGAATGGCACTATCCCTGACAAACTCATCTAGAACAAGGCCTTTTAAGCAGCTTTTAGCTAACTGAAAAGAGATGGTTGCCATTACACATGCACTTGCGCACCAGAATAGGGTGAAGGAATGGTGACAAGAGAGATTCTTAAGACAGATTTTGTTTACATGTGGGTTTAGGTGGAGGAGAGGTATTCTGTGTTTCTGTTGAGGTTCACAGCTATCACAAATATTATTACAAATGTAGATTTAATTTTGTTCTTGTAGTTCATACTGCCCTAAATATTGTTGGGGGTATGTATTGCTTTGGTAGACAGCTTTTATTTTAGGGTTGGTATGTGTTTTCCTTATCAATTTTCCTGCATGCAATTGTGTGTCTGTTTATATGAGACAATCTCTTTGGTTATTTATGAAGCAACTTCCTTTTTATTCATTATATTGTTTTGTTGTTTTTTGGCCTTCTCAGTGATTCTGTGCATTACTGTTTTGCTTTACACTAATAACAATTGATAGCTATTGACTAATGTTGACACAATTCTGATTTTATGTGTATTTTGCACATAAACTGCTACTTGGTTATGTTTGTAATTGGTACACTGGCTGTAGAATAATTTTTAGATTTAGTTGGTTGCTCTTGACTTACTTTTAAATAGTTTCTTGTGTAAAAAATAGCTATTGAAAATAGTTTGTTGAGAATAATGTTCATCAGTTGTTGATAGAGCAAAGTTTGTTAAGGAAAAATACTTAGACTCTGACATTGGCTTTCAATGTTTAGTTGTGCCTGGTAACAAATAAGGGCAATATAAGTACAATGACTTAATCAAACCACTTATTAGTTTGATTCTATTTAATTTGATCAAAAATCTATGGAAACCAACCATTGGTAATAAGGGCAACGCAACTCCTCTTTTATTTTGATAGATGTTAATTACTCCAGGCAGGAGCTATGGGGTAATTCAATTACTGGCTATAATAACATTGCCATTTAATTAATAATGCATACTCCATATCTGAGTGAGAGGGAAGAGTGTGAAGGCTTTGGAGATTGATTACAACAAAATAATGTCATTCAGATACATGTGATTGAAATTCTAAGAACCAATGACAGGGTAATTGTATGCTGTGGCCTACAAGGAATGGAGATGATGGGTTGTGTTGGTACCTCAGTAAATACACTACTCCTTAGTGAAACAAGGTAGGATGCACTTTGGGGCAATTATTAATAATGAGGTTGCCACCACTAAACATGGAGATGTGGTGGCACTAAAAATGTTAATAATAATAACAATGACAGCATGCACATAAAATAATTATATATTTGGCAATGTTTTCACACTGTATATATAGGTATTGACGCTTTAAAGCTTTACAACACCCTTCTTCACCCTTCCTGTTATGGAAAGATTCTCTTACTTTAAATTCCCTAAGAACAAGATACTTGAGGCAAACATTTGAATGCAAGTAGTTTCCTTGGGAGGTGTGACAGTTAACTGATGGTGTCAATCTCAGTAAGAAATGCCCAACTAAATTGCATCAGTATAGTTCTAAATGTGACTGTGGAGATTTACTGAAGGCAGAAGACCCACCCTAAGGCATCTTGTCACTGGAATGGTATAAAGGGGAAATAAAGAAGGCAGGCTCGCTTCTGTTTCTTCACAGGAGCTCCAGTCTATACCTTCATCTTGGACATTGTCTTCAGCCTTCCAACATGGACTCTTCAGTCTCCAGCACAGAACCTTCAGCTTTCCATCACAGGCCTTTCAGCTTCCTTATACAGACTTTCATTGAATGCTAGAGTAGCTCCAGGCCATCAACCGAAGCCTTCAGATCTCCAGCATGCAGACAGATCTTGGTACTGAGAGTGGGTTCATTGTGACTGTACATGATCACGTGGTTAAGGACCCTTTGGAACTGGCTTGTGGGAAGAGTTTGGAAAGGTTTGAAGAAGAAGCCCTGAAATGGCTTAAATTGTACTTGATGGGACAATCTTGTCAAAGCTCAGAAGCCCAGAATGCTGACAGAAATGTTGCTGGTAACGACCAGGCGCAGGAGGTTTCTACTGGGGAGGAAGAACAGCGTTGCTGATTGGACTCCAGATAATATATGTTATATGTTGGCAGAAAATTTTTCTGCATTTTTCTCATGTCCAGAGACTTTGCCTGAGACCAAGATTAAGGGCAGTGGACTAACTAATCTTGCAGAAGAAATTTCAAGACAGTCTAGTGTTGAAGCAGTGGCATGCTTACTGTTTGGGGATTTTAGCCAGATCTGTGTTGAGGGTCAAGAGCAAAGAATGACTTAAAACATTGTGATTTTTTACAACACCCTTCTTCACCCTGTATGTTATGGAAAGGTATTCTCTCACTTACCAACAGAATGGCTTAAAACATTGTGATTTGGGGCAGAATGGGAGTTCCAGTAAAACTGTGGACCACAAACATAGAGCAGAGGAAAATTTGGTTGTTGATAAATAGTAGGACAATGGTAAAGATGGCTGAGCACATCACAAGAAACAGCAAGACCACAGCCTTTGCATCCTCAGAGTTGCAAAGGCAAAAGACTGCTTTGAGAAGAAAGCCCCAAAACACCATGTTCCAGACTGGCAGTGGCCTAGAGAATTTGTTTCTTGGGATTGAGTTCAAAGTGTTCAGCAATCCATGCCCTTGACCCCTATAGCCAACAGAGAAAGAAGCCTGGCTATTTCTCCAGCTGGTGGCAGAACTTGGCATCATCTACATGGTGCTGGTTTTAGGTGCATGCAGAATGCAAG